>MU837052.1:82969-109953 GCA_029603245.1 Rhizopogon salebrosus TDB-379 | reverse complement strand
ACGGGAACCGAGAAAGCTCGGAGTTATAACAGGGTACTCGACACTCGACCAGGTCCAAGGAGGCTGACCTGTAATTTGTCATACATCGGGTCACCGTTGCTCCCTGAATTTCGTTTGGACATTAGGGTTTTGCGATAATTCAACGAGTGCACACTGCACACTACACAGAGGGTACAGACGTTATGGAACAGTGGACTTGCCGTAAGTCTGACTGAAGATAAAAAGCTAGCCAACATGATAGCACCGAACAAGAATTAACTCACTGGATGTCGTTCTCGCAACCTGCAAAAAGCAATATTTTTATTTGCGGGATATCAGTTCGCGAACTATCGCCGGAATACTGTCCGTGAACCTGATCCAATACATTCCACCCAGATAAATGCTCCTCGGCATGGTTACCTTTGGCTTGGCTGTGTCAGACTGTGGTGTCAATCGAGGAATATGATGAGTGTCTTTGAAAAACGCACTTAACAAAATACAACGATAGATTCCTATTCTGTGTTGCTCACATCCGCTTTCTCCTCCCAGTGACTACGAAACAACAAGTCGCCGGATACTCCACCCATGGTCGCGTTAAGTCTCTTGATCAACTTCGTCTGCTTAGTAGGAATCTCGGTTACGACATGGAATGCTTGTGCGAGCAAGATGAGAATCCGATTGGCTGCTTAGGAACGTGAGTCGTTTGCGAGAGCGAGCACCCGTCGAGCGAGCCCACGATTCCAGCCGAGCATCAAACTCGGCAATGCTGCATTTCTGAGATACTGGATATCTACCTTGTATGCTGAGTCGTAAAATACTGATGTGAGTTTGCGAATAGTTGCATCGCTGAAAGTTGGCGTAAGAGCCTTCCGTTGCTTAAGTCACAGGAAGTGGATCAGTTCCGGCACAGTAATAGGAACTGTAAACCACCTCTTGTGACTTTCACCCTGAGCCCAGATTAACCCTCTTCCGACCTGACAGAGACACATTTGGAAGAGGAGATTGACTTGCCGGATTCTCTACAAGTACCAATGAAAAAAGGTGTCAGGATATAGGTCCACGCCTCTCGGGCATAAAAATGTGCAATAGCTTTGGGCTACATAGCACGATTCTAGTCTGCCCAAGGACGGCGAGAATCTGGTACTACATATTCCTCGGCCCAATTGTCATACATTGCAGCACTATCTGTAGATGAGATGAGGTTCGTTCAAGACGCCATATAGAAAGCTAGGACAAGAGGAACCGCGGAGGGTGGTGGTCTTCATTCGCCATCACAGTACTGCAGATGTACAAGCACCATAGTAAATGCCCGCCGAACTCACGGCCGTCCATAGGCTGGATGAGGAGCCTGATAGACCTATAATGGGCGCCTCCATTCTTGTGAAGGACGACGTGGAATCATATGTGAGACTAGCACTTCTGCAGTGGAGGCATGACCACGAACTTAGTACGAAATTGGATCTTGGGCATGGATGGGTCAAACTGTGGACTCTGACACTCGTTTGTACATAAACTTAGTTACGTAGACAAGTTTTGGCGGTTACAATCGCCGTATGTCGGGAAGAGGAAAGTCGTGATGCTGGTTGATGCGATCACGATCTACGTTTGACTACTACTTATGTATGTACGCTGGCATGACTTCACCTGACGTAATGATAGTAAATTGACCGGAACAACGTCGATAATCAAAAAACCCACAACTGGTAACTGATACTCGTGCTTTAGCTTCACTCCCGATCGCCTCAGGTGCACAGAGCGAATGAGGTGCGGCATCACCGTCTTCGCTACGAATATTTGCCGCTTGAAGTCACTCGCAATAGTCTCGCAATCCGAATGCAACGTCACACTTGGAGTTGGCACTGCGGGCTTCTACGTGTGCGGATACTTGCGGAGCCAGACCACCGACTCGGACCACCGCAAAATTCGGTCACACATTTTTAATTGCGCATGAGACGCACTTGATCCGATCAGTCGCTCCATAACCTCACCAAACCGCGCTCCCGACCAGAAATGAACGATCCAGTAACTGTAATAGCCAGTACTTGCTACCGATTTGGAGTCCGCAATTATCCTCGATGAGTTTGTTCAGATAGCTTTGTGTCACTCTGTGCCAAGGACGCGAACGTCGTGGAATGCGCAGGAACTGAGGTGTGAGCATAACAAAGAGCTCTTATAGTGTTGCATACTGGCATTTCCTACATGTGTCAAAGGTCATATGATATAGAACGCATGATGCGACGCAGCTTTGTCTGTAATGAAGTCTCAGAAGTCGAACTCTACTTAGGCCAACTTTAAGGATACTCATCACAAGGCATATAATTCGTGGAAGTATTGATAGCCTGTCCAAAGTTGCGCGGACGTTGCACCGGGGGGGAAGTGTCTATTCTCGACAGTACCATCACAGCAATGAACTTCCATGATACCGGGTAACCCCTCTTCCCTGCAAAGTGAACTGTTCAACTTCAGCTAATGTGGTTATATGTAGGCCACAGAGCACCAGGTCATCATCAAGTAATCTAAATCCTGCCGCCCGCATTACTCGGATACCGTTAGAAAATGGAATTCGCTTTGGTACTGATGAATGGGCACTCCTCGCAAGCATGATGCGCCTATGGTATATCCACGTAGACCACGATTGAGTAACCTTTCTCTGGCGCCGCAAATCAGTCTGCTCAAGTATATGGTTCTGCACCTGCTTCAGCGCAGGGCCTCACGATCGATCTAAGTATTCACATCGCTGCGCGTCTGTGAAAACAGAGCTGCATCGATCAGTCCAGGCCTTCATTCGATCACTGAAAGTTCCGGGAGCCTGCCTCCTGACATGCTTTTTAATGTTACTTCAATAAGCATCGAAACACGATCGCGACATGAGGTTGTAACATTTCGCTGTTCTGGAACTTTGAACTACCGCAACTCCTTCTAGGTACTTATCTTATGTCGGTGAACTCGGTTGCGGCGTCGAGCTAGGCACCCACGCCTTACGCATTACGGATCAATTCGTATTTTCGAAACGCTATGCGTCCACGTTTCATTACCGGATACATGGTCTACATGAGGCGCACTTTTATAATCAATCTCACAGGCGCCCATCAGCACCAGCACAGGCTTTATGCACTGCTAAGGGACGGTGTCCGGGCCTCAGTTACCGGCCCAGATTTATAGTTCACTGCTCTCTCTTCTCCACCAATATCTACTTCTGCATGTCCAATCATTCTCAACTAGAATTCTGGCGCCAAACGCCTCGGGACGAGCGATTGGCGATTTCTTGTACGGTTTTCGGTTCGCATCCTAAAGAGGACTAAATCGATTCACCATGTGATGTAGCTATCCGTGTGACAGCTCCAGCAGCTGGTCGTCGCATTCCAGCCGGTTTTTATGTCGCTGTCGAGGTTGCTGGAAATATCTGGAGAACAGTTGTGAAAGCAAAACTACCATCAAGCAATGTTGTGCAGTGGGATGAGGTTTTTGTTATGTGAGTGCTCAGGTGGATGATGTTTCGTAAGAGTATTGACGCCTTCTACTCCATCAGCCCCGCAGATCACTCAGCAAAAGTATCTCTGAGAATATTTGCGGCCTATGAATTTGAACGTATGCTTGGGCGTGGCGAGCTGATGCACGAGGCTGAGCTCACAGTGGGAGAACTCTTGCGCCACAGCAAGCGTTTCCTGCGTAAGTTTGCGGCTGGTTTATGTCTTATGCCGTCCATCTAAAAGGAACAATCCGTAGCCATCTTATTCTCCACCGATGGTGGTGGATCGACATCAACGACGTCTCTGCTGGTGAAAGTTGACAGGGACATTGCAGATGAATCCGATGCGACTCAGTTCGGTCAACGCTACTCCGTGCGTGTTGTCAATTCCTACAAGTACTCCTGCTATAGGATTAACGTCTCAGCCAGCCCCGATCTGGCGAGTCACATCATCTGGGACAAATGACAGAAGTTGCGCAGAATCTCCTCGTGTGCTACCGCCGCACTCGGTGCATCTCGGACTATCACGCAGCCACAGAACAGCTACGCCTTACGCTTGATTATTGTGGTGGTGATCACCCTGACCGTGCAGCGGCATTAACTAATTTGGCGGACGCTCTTGCTATCCACCCACAGATCGAAGAAAGTGAGAGTGCCATCAACGCCCCTATTTCACTGTATCAACAGGCACTGGGGCTGCGTCAACCGGGACACCCAGACCGTTCCCCAGCGCTACTTAGGCTTGGGCTGGCATTGCTATACCGTTTTCATATCAGGAAAAACCCCGCAGATGCAATGGAAGGGCAGGAATTACTGAATCGCGCGCAGGGAGGCTATCCGGATGACAACGTTGACACGAAATCCGTCATTGGCCCAAGCAGGAGCGCTACCATTACGAGTATACCCAGGAGTCATTGCTCTACGCCGGTGTCTACATCACCCCCATCACCGCTTTCACAGATGTCAGCGATCTCCACATTGTCACAGCTTCATACATTCCCAGAGGCAGCGGGACGCATTGCTGACATATCAACACGCTCTGCTCCTGTGCCGATGAGAATGGTAAACGGTGAACCATCACCACGGCACGGACGGGCAGATCCATCCGGAGATGAGAAAGAATTTACCGCGGTTTCATGGAATGAAATCAAAGCACCGTCACCAGCCCCCTCGCACTCGGGAATTCCATACATAAATTCTGTTATGCAGGCGCCTCATCTGGCGTCAGTCATTTCGAGCAGAGAATGTAGCCCAAAACCCATGACGCCCCCTGTGGATATGCGGGCGATGCAGTCACAGCATGCCAAAACTGCCTCACTACCGCTCACACCCGACCCTTTTCTGCCCTTGCCGATGCCAGCTGCTCAGGCCCCGAAGCCGTTCCTATCTAACCTGTGTATAGCGCTGGTTGCTTTCCTCACATCTCTATTTATTCTCCTTTTTATGACGTGTTCATCGTATCTACGGCGGTGAATATTATGTTCTTGTCACTGCCTGCATCTGCATCATCTGTAATACTTGACCCACTTTGCATTTATCCGTACATAACACCAACTGTATTTTCTGGCCTATTCATTATGTATTAGCCCGCATAGCACACGTATGTATTCAATCTGCGAGACCTGCCAATTATGCAGGTCCATACGTTAATAATATAATATGACACATGATATGATTTCTACCACCGAACATGCGACTGGTGGTAAGATGCCTCACCCACTCAACGCCTGTTGTACGTCTTGACGTCACTTCGTGTTGATAGTGACCGTATGTCTATGAATATACATTGCACCCTCTGGTATCTGCCCAAGCAAGTACACAACCCCATCTATTCCTCAGCATCCCAAACAACCTCCCTCTTCGCTTCCGCTGCCTTCCTCTGGTCCCTTACTCCCGCCCACACACTCAATGCAAGTGCAAACAAGCACGCCGCAACCGTCAGATACAGACTCGAGACATAGCAATCGCGTCCATCAAAACATTGGTGGTCGCTCGGGAGGCCAGCACGCTTTATCAAAGACAAAGGCGTGTGCGTCTCGGAGTCGTCATCTCGGGCGTGTGCATCGAGGTTGCGCCCGAACATGAGCGAGAAAAGATTCCCCCCCAGTAGCGGGCTGAGGGAGACATATCCCCAATTCTCCGAGAGATGAGCTGAAGCAATTCATGTCAGTCTCTTTCCGGTTTTACCGTGAATAACCACTCCGCAGCTCACCAAGTCCAAACCAGTCCATGATGATTGTTGGGCATATGCCAAACAGACTGCCATATGCGAGCCCAAGGAGGGCCGTTGCTTTCCAAAGGTGTGCAACGTCATACACATTAATGACCGATATTTGAGAAACGACGAAGAGCGCTGAAACTATGCAGAAACAGAATACACGAGGGAGACGCAAGCGGATCCGAAAGAAGTCCGCAATTAAACCTGACGTCTCAAATGAGCGGAGATAAAGGTGTACAAGGACCAAGAAATGTACCAATAAGAACGCGCCCCACGAAGTTGCAAACACTGAGAGTCGAAACTTGCGCAGCTTGCCATTGTGAGGCTTCTGAATCGTCGTAGTTAGGATTCCCTTTGGCATATAATGCCTGTGAAATAGAGCCAACATTGTTGATATCTGCGGAACTCTTGGTGAGGTGATGTCGTTTACCTTAACCAGAAACACCTACACATGATCCCGGTTCCGCTCACTAATCCATACAGACATCAGTAACAAGATATCGAAAAGAAGGAAACTCAACTCACGAAGCGACATAATAACGAATAGGATATAAAAATCTGGGGTAAGCCACAATTGCCTCCCATAAATATTGGGCCCATCATGCACGGGCTTTCCACGGCTCACGCTTCTGGTAGCCCTCGATCCTCTCGAGGTACTCCGGTCCTGTAGAAGTTCCACCGCGGTCGACGACTCAGGAATATGATAGTTGGATACTTCACGTTCGTGTTCCGAGGTAGCATCAAGGAGGGGGGCGTGGCTGCCATTTTCACCGATGAACATAGCGGCCTCGTTGCTCGGGATAGGCTGGTATCCCTCGCGTCCACGTAGGCCACCTTCGACACCGAGTTTGGTGCTTACGGGAGGTAAAGGTACTTGGCGAACTATCACAAGACCAAGAAGCATGGGTATAGCGGTGCCAAGTGCAAGTACGAGGAGCAATGCAGAAGTGTCTCCGGGAAAAGCAAGACTGGCAATTGTGGCAAAGAAGAATGCAGATAGGCCAAAACCAGAAAGAACAAGCCCTGTTGTGGTGCCGCGCTGTAGAACCAATTTTATCAGCGTGACTTAGTGATGCGCATGGGAAACAAACTGCGGTGTCAGGGAAACTTTTCGCCGTAGTATTAATAGCAACGGAAAGGCCAGCATTTCCGGCCACCCCGGTCATGCAGCTGCACAGGATGAGGATGCCAAGATGCACCAACGATACCGTGTCAGTCGCGCCGTCGTCGTACATGCGCCTGATGCCAAGATATCCGAACAAGAGACAGGTAAATGCACCTATAAGTGGGATGCGGTTACCCTTGGTATCGACTACTCGACCCCAGACTGGACCACTGCTGTACACGCCCACTAAATGAAGTTCAGGGTATATCATGTAAGTTGTCTTTGAATGATTGACGCACAATTTCCTGCGAGGCCAATGATATTCAACTGGGTGTGCGAGAGGTGCAGACGTGCGCCCAATTGCGGGGCATAAGCTGCAATAGGATATGATTATGTGAAGTATCTCGTGCATTGTGAGCCATGTACATACCAGAGAATACCTAGCGCAAGACTTCTTTCAATACCACGGACATACCAAGAAAATCAACAGTGAAGCACACACATAATTTGTTCCCGAGCTAAGAGATACGAGGATGGCGCCTCCAAGTGTTAACATCCGAGTTGGGCTAAATAGGCCTGGAGCCGGCGATCCCATCCTTACGACGACAATGTCCTGGAGACAATGAAAAGCTGGTCGAGGTCACCGTCGTCAGTGACGGTAGCGAAATCAAGGAAAGCGAGCGAATAGGCTGTGTGGAAGAGAAATGGCTGGGTAAACTGAAACGAGACTCCGTGCGGCTTGTGAGCGGCCCTGGCCCGGGGCCGAAGATTAGATAACCAAAGATTAATTGTGACTTCTGACCACGATTTACCAACGATTCACGCATATGCCTCCAAGGATTAACAAACGACTGCAACGCGAGCAAGAAGAACTTCTCGCGCTTGGAACACCGCCTGCCATCGTTGATGCGGACAGTGAGGAGGAGGATACTGCACCCATCGCCCCCTCTATTTCGGGGTTCGCAGCGGTAAGTACAGCCCTGAAACCAATCCACATGGAGATCATGACGATGGACCCAGCTTACCGCAGACGACGACCGTGACACGCCAGAGAGTGACGACCAGACTTCTAAGCCCACACATGCAAAGAAAGTGCGGAACGATTCCATTGTTCAAGCCTGAGATTGATCGAGCTTACTCGAACACAGGCAAAGAAGAAAAAGAAGAAACCAGCTGCACCCGATGCATCTGAGCGCGCCAAACCTGCAGAGACACCAAAACCGCATTCCCCTGCCCAACATAAATCTGCGAAGAAAGGCAAGGGAAAAGACAAGAAGAAAGACGATCAAGATGATCTAGACGCAGCGCTCGCAGAGCTTTCACAAAAGTGTGTCCAAACTTTTCGCATACTGCTCATCGACGTGCTAATCGACGCAAAGGTACCCAGAACTCCAAAGTGTGGCAGCCTCTTCGTCCTCAGTCACTCGAAACGCATCCCTTGCATCTCTTCTATCTGTCTCAGTGTCCAACCTCGATGCAGAAGCAGAGATGCGCAAGTTCTTTGGGGCAAAAGCCGTTATCGCTGCAAAGTCTACTGAAACAAGTTCCTCTGGCGGATCCAAAAAACGGAGGGGCGCCGTTCCAACCCAGGCACAGCGTTCACAGCTCACACGACCGCATCCTTCGTGGAGCGTGATCAAACAACGAGAAGGCCTCTCATCTCGCTCATTGACCAATGAGGAAGTGCAACAAAAGGTCCCAGATCGGAATAGCCCAGCTGCAGGGGACAAGTGGTGGACTGTCGAGTATGGTAAGAGGTACAAGGGTGTGACGAAAACCTTTATGCAGGCCGTGATGACAGGAGGTAGCGATTTCTTATAATACGCCTTCTCGTGGCACTCACAATCATCTGTGCGGCTAGATCCTGAGGCGCTTTGGAGAGTCATGCAGAAACTCCCGTGGCATGGTGATACACTACTGCAGCTGTCAGAGGTTTATCGCCATCGAGAAGGTCGGTGATCCGTTTCAACCAAATTCTCCTTGTTAAATTCTATCAGAATACAGCCAAGCTGTTGAATACGTAGATCGGGCGCTCTTCGCATATGAACGTGCTTTTCTAGGAGCGTTCAGCTTTACGAACGGGCTCAATCGCCTCGACTTCAATCGCGTCGAGAATCGACCCTTCTTCCTTGCGTTACATCGACAGGTCACGTAAGTCTCCCCCTCCCACCTGTCCCTTCTCACAGGATTAACAAGTCATAGTGACCTCCAGCGTCGCGGATGCATCCGTACTGCATTCGAGTTCGGGCGCCTTCTCTACTCCCTCGAACCATGGACAGACCCGCACGGTGTCTTGTTCCACCTTGACTTCGTTTCCATCAAAGCGGGTATGGGGCAATGGCTCTTGGATGTGTACACCGAGTTTGCAGGCACAAAGACAGTATTCGGGGATCACTTGAACCCGAGTGTACTACCTGGATGGGCGTATGCGAGAGCCCTGGCACTTTTTGCAAGGGAAAAGGCAGGCGGGCAGCAGGTAGGTTTTATAATCGTACCAGTCAGTTACGTATTGATGAAGATGCAGAGTGTAGGCAGTAGCACGGACGCCCTGAAGCAGGCTATCCTAGCCTTCCCAGAGGTGGTACCATTGTTAGCCGACAAAGCCGATATTTCCTTGTCTTCAGAGTTGCGCGGACACAAAGCATTCCGGATACACACTGATGCAATGTGAGTTGACTTGAACGATCATACACTTGATGTACTCACGTTCATTGAAGTGGGTTATCACCTGCCCAAGGCATTCTCCACCTCTTGTCCCATCTCTACGTTCAGCGATCCGCGCCTCTCTGGAAATCAGCTGTGCATAGGAAATGGTTTCAAAGTACAGCTAATGGAATTCTACCATCACTTAACGCCCAACGCTCGAATTCGACTCGCGAGCGGTTCCTCCAAATGTACGCCTCGACGACGCTCCGTTACTCGGTCTACCGACATGTCCTCGTCCTCGAACAAAGCTTCCGAAACCTCACTCCCTTCATCCCGCGTTCTGTATTGCTAGCAAAGCAGCTTGCATGCGACCCTCTTCCACCACTAAAAGCACTCACTGAATACAACGATGACTTCTTTGCTGGTGCAGAAGAGATATTCAGCGTGCCTCCGCGCCGGCGGGACGCACGCGCGCTGGAACGGCTTATCCCTGACGCAGGCATCAGGGCGCAAATCGAAGCGCTATTCGATGCGAACCCGGGACTAGCGGCGCAATTACCTGGCGGCGCGGTCCAGCTTGTGCAGATGATGGCTGAGATGCCAGATGATGCGCTGGATGATATGATGCTTGGCCTTGCTATGGGTGCAGGGGACGGTGGTGGAGGTGGGATGCCCGGCGGGATGCCGTTGGAGGGCGAGGATGATCTACCGGACTTGGACCCCATGCCTCAAAGAGGTGCAGCAGAAGAAGTGCCAGCGCCTTCAGAAGAGGATGAAAGTGAGGATGATGAGGATGAGGATGAGGACGTCGCTGTGGGTCGCTTTTTCATACCTGGCTGGCTCGAAAATGCTGATGCGTCTTTTTAGCCTATGCCCATACGCGTCGTGAGAAATCTACTGAACAGGTTTTGGGGAGGTGGCAGAGCTGCGGCTGAAGATGAGGATTCTGATAGTGATGCTGAGGACCGTGACCACGATGGGGTTGATTAGGAGAATTTGTAGCTGCTGTTGGTACCAACCCCATTCTACGACACTTTCTCGCTGCTGTATTTACTAAGAAACTAGTTGGTGGATTTGAAAGCAGTGCTGAAGTGGCGAAATCAGCGCTGACTAAGCCCCTCTAATTCATCCCCAGCTGAACACTTTCACCATTTATCCTGTACGACGATGGCAGCAACCTCGAAACTGTCATTCACCGTTCGCAAACCTCCAACAGCTGATGAAGACAAGGCGAGCGACAAGTTCAAGCTCTCAGCACTCCCCCGTCACCTCTCCAGTGCCGCCAGTTCCACATCCACCACCCCACTCACAGGTTCTCCTCGCACTTTTAGCTCTCGGGAGGATTCCGACGAGGAGGAGAGCGGGATCGTGTTTGCTGACGGTGGTAGTAAAGAGGAGCCAGACTCTAGCGACGATGAAGACGAACATCTCCAAGATGAGCTCATCACTTCCTTCAACAAGTTCGGTGCACAGCGGTGCGTTATCTCCTTTTATATCCCTCAAATCTACACCTCACATAAGGCCCATTTGCCAATTGCGTTTTTCAGCGTAAATGGAAAGAAGCCCAAGACCCCAGTGGGCCCGCTTGTCATCCCCTCAAAGCCAAACCCCGATTGGCGTGAGGCAGCACGGAAGCGTCGCGCAGGTGCCACACGGTACATACCTGACTCTGTCAAAGCGAGCACAGGCGCAGATGGGAGCATCGGAGGGCTTGGCACACGAGACAGCATCAACTCCGGCCCCCAACTCTCAGGTCTTCAGCAGGTCACCAGAGTCGAAACCATAACCAAGTCCACGACCACCGACGAAGAGACAGAGATGAAGATAGAAGAACTTGTAACAGTGGAAGTTGTGGAAGAGACGGAAGACCAGAAAGCCCTTCGTGCATTGCTCGCTGGAGACACAGACTCAGCGCCCCAGATCGATGCTATTCCTGTCCCTCCAAGCGAAACTGACGCCCTTCAGCAAGACGTTGCGGCACTTCCGGATGTTGCCTCTGCTGAAGACTATGCGCGCGTACCAATCACTGCATTTGGGGCCGCCATGCTACGCGGCATGGGCTGGGTTGACGGCGGGGCTGTCTCGAGCTCAGAGAAATTCAAAAAAAATGCCCTGATTGAGCCTTATCTACCGAAATCACGCCCTGCACTCTTGGGTATTGGAGCGAAGGAACAGGAGGTGCTAGACGATGGTAGTAAGAAGAAGAAACGGAGAGGGGATGAGAAACGGTATATCCCGCTTGTAAGGAAGGAAGGCAGCAGGGAGGAAAGTAGGAGCGGGAGTGCGACTGTTTCAAGGAGGGCCTCGCGGTCACCGGAGAGGAGGAGTGGAGGGGAGAGAAGTAGAAGGGATGATGATCGTGAGAGGCGGAGAGATGACGACCGTAACAGGTCTCTCAGAGCGGACGATCGTGATGGGCGACGAGACCGCGACAGCGATGGTCGGCGAGACAGGGACAGAGACGACAGAAGACGAAAGGACGATGATAGACAAGACAGGGACAGACGGGACCGTGACTATGACCGCGATCGGCGTAGATATCGAGATAGAGACGGGGAAAGCAGACGCACAAATAAGGAGAGGCGAGATTAAGGTATCTCAGTATGGGTACCATCGGTACCATCACACTCCTTCCACACTGGTTAGTATTCAGACCTTGTGGCATCTATGTATTATATTTTAGTGCTGCATGATACCTCAGGTTGTGCCCCCTGCTCTCACATACTGGATCATTGAACTGTTTTCAATGGCGCACCAATTCTCACTCAACCCCTTGAGAAGATATAAGCGAGCCGTAACCATCGTAGTCATCGCAGTCGTGGTCTGTTTTTCTAATGTGAGCCAGCGTACTGAGATGGCATGTATGCGTCAATACAGGTACTTTCAAGACAAATGAAAACGGTACATCCAATAGGACAAACGCAACTGCAGCTACAATATTTCGAGTGTCTTTATGGAGTCCATCAAGTTGTAGGGAGGAACCATATCTTCTACGTGTGCAATGATATCGTGATCGGATGCGATTCTCTTGTATTCTCCGCCCCACTGCTGCGCTAGCAGAAACGCGCTGAAAGGCTGTCCGAGACGGGCCATCAATCGCAACGCACGCAAGCGAGATTCAGAATCAACTGGTCCATCTTGCCCCTGAGACCTGTCAGGAGAATCATGCACAGGAGACACGGGAGGGGACCAATCATCCCCCTCTGGATCGAATACATCAAGGAGGTCTGCAAAGTCAGGCAGCTCAAGGAGGGAACGATCCCACGGACGAACAAGTAAGAATGATTGCTGAGCAGGCCTTGCCCGCGAGAACTGAAGGAGTTTGTCTTCAGTGGTGATTGATAAGTCACGAAGCCCATCAGCCTTGATTCCAAAGACAAACTGTGTTTGCTGGTCTTGACCACGCTTCCGTCTGACCTCTGTGACGGGGAATGCGATGCAAGGTAGGTGCAGCCGGCGAGCCGCAAATCGAGGAGCAGATAGGTGACTCAGTGAGTGGTACAATTTCAAAGCGAACTCTACAGCACCAGCATATTGCAACGAGGAGACTAAAGTCTGCATCATGTCCTCAGATAGAGACGGTAACATGGATGGCGGAGCTCCGTATGAAGTAATGTCGGCAGGCAGGCAGCTATTAAACTCGGATGATGACCCGACCCAGTCCAGGCAAGTGATGTCACCCGACTGAGCTACGACCTCTTGAAGGAGCCGACCGAGAGCATTTTGCTTCTTCTCGCCGTAAATAACGGGTAAATTGACGCCGAAGATGCCAAATAGTGAGTATGCAATGTCTTCCTGAAACGTCGTGGCGCGCCAGGACACCCACTGTAGTTTCTCGCGTGCGCCTCTCATCCCTGGATGAAAGGCGACAAGGGCATGTGCATCTATGCCGGTTGCATCTCCCAACTCCCGCATGATTGAAGCGGACTCTTTATGGTTGGGCGAGTGGTCGTCGAGATATAGGGTCCAATCCTTCTGATAAAAAAGAACGATCTTGGAAGCTAGGAACTCTTGAACCGTCCATCCTCTTGTGTTCCAAACACTCTTTGCCAATGCACCAGAATTCGATGAATGCGGGACATCCGATAGGTAGACGATCGTAAGTGCTGCGTGGCGATACCACACAAACATAGAGTGACTGATTGTTGGACCTCGACATTGTTAGTCTGGTCGATGCAACACGCGTCAACCCAACCCCAGCGATAACCAGTATCACGAGCTGTTTTGCAGAATGACTGCAGCTTTGCAATGCCGCCAACAGGATCCAAGTCGTAAACATTCTTGCCCTGGATGTTGTGCAGCAGCGGCTCATTCTCTTCCCACCTGTGTGATAACATGGCACAACGGAAATGCATCTCCACCGTCTTTTGAATGCGTTCCACTTGGCATGTGGCATGCTTAATCGTCCATGAGAGAAGCTCTTTATACTCAGCACTCGTTTTGAAGGCATTTATCTGTTCCCCCCGGTTGCATAGGCGCCCAGTGGAGGTGTTAAGCAGACGATGCGGGGTGTTTTCGAGTTGTGCATGAATGGCGGCTTGAATATCACTCGCTGCTTCGGATGAAGTGGCATACTGCTGTCGCAGGTCTTGGGAAGGAGTCAAGTATGATAATGTGTGTATTATTTGTGGCTTACTTCGTATTTTCGCGTGGAGAGTATGGCTCAACTTCGGCAGCATGAAGTCGAAGGCCACGATGGCTTCGTCATACCGTCGTGCTCCATGGAGAGCTGCGTGCTTCAACTGATATCCGAGATAAGACAAAGGGTTGAGTTCGGTGACCTAAGTATTGCGGCAATGAGCTTGCGTAACAAACCGAGAGATTGCTATTGCACCTTCTGCGCATCGAGGACCGCGTCCTCCCATAACATTTTCCCCAACCTTGCTGTACAGCGTCTTGCAAAGATTGTATCATGTGTAGGGTTCAATTCAATCGCTGCCGAGTATAGCTCGATAGATTTGTCGTAATCCTTCGCGACTAGGGAAGCATCTCCGTTGCTGATATAGAGCGCCCGACATTCCTGCTCGAAGGCTGGTATGAAACGGGCATGAGGATTGTAGCTGGTCATATTACTAAAGACTTGCCATTGTACCAATCTCGGCAGTTGGTCATCATTGCCTCGTCACTCGTATCCACCAAGCATCGGTATGCTTTATGAGTTTCTTCCAGTCTACCCGTACGAAGGAGTGCATGGCACCGCTTCTGGTTGGCGGTTTGCCACAGGGACTTCAAGTCCCACCCGAAGAGCTGCACAGAGCAAACGATTGGGCCCGAAAAACATTTTTGATTGCAGATATCAACGTACCACGACAAAGACCTCGTATTTAGCATGGATTGCCTGGTCAGATACAAAAGCACCGCAGTTGATAGCCGCAGTGAAGTGTTCGGTAGCTTCGGTGTGATGCGCGCCATCCAAGGCATGGTTTCCCAGTTGCACACGTAAATACGCCTGATATGCAAAGTTCATGAAACCAGCCTGGACTCGATTGCCTTTATGAACTCACTTCGACGACACGACAAGCAAGAATATCAGCGTTGGGACACGCGGCAGCTAATTCCTGGACGCGCAGTATGGCCTCCTCATGTTGATTTGCGTTGAATAGTGCAATGGCCTGGCAACCATAATGATTATGAAGCGGAAAGTACATGAGACAGTCAACGTGCCTTGACCAAGAGAAGAAGGTGGATCTTAGTATTAGAATCTCCGTCCGTAAACATAAATGCGATGTCAAAGGCTTTCATCGAGTCCCGGAAGAGCATCTTTCCGCAGAGCGCGATGCCCTGTGACATATAGCCTATGAAAGATGGCTGAATGCTGAGAGACTATGTCAAGTTAGCCAATATCAAGGCGAACATGATGATCAGCGTATATTACCTGAAGTGCATCATGAAGCGCGCGATCCCAGTTACCTTTTCGTGCCGCAAGTAACGAGCGTGTGGCATAGGAATTATGGTTGTCCCCACAGGCATCGATTTCTTGTGTTAACAGTTCTTCAGCTGTAGTTAAGTCCCCGGCGACGCAAGCATTACGGACAGGCGTGCTTATAGCCAGAATCTGCACAAACGACGGTCACGCCGAGTTTGTTTACGCAAAATCAACACGAACTTACACTCCTTGTCGCCTGGCCCTTTGGGGCGTCCTCCAGCCACGGGCGATTGGGCGAGATAAGACCACAGCAGTGTGGAAATGAATGGGAACTTACCTGTGATACCAGGTTCGTTGGAGCATCCTCCAGCAAAGCATCGAGAGGTACTGCCCACTCTGATATCTTCCTATCTGCACCTCCGCTGAAGATGTATTTGCCATTCGTGGAGAAGGTGACACAGAGGACTGATTTAGAATGATTGAATATAGCGACAGTTTGCCGATCAGAGAACCGCCAGAGGCGTACATGGTCAGAAGATGCAGAGGCGACGAAGGTGCCAGTAAAATTCATGGCAAGGGCGTTGATCTGATCAGTATGACCACTCCAAGGATCTCCAACCTGCTGCCATGTCGATGCATCCCACTGCCGTATGGTAGGATCAGATCTAAAGCCTGCTGAAAGAAGGTGTTTTCCGTCAGGCGTCCATGCGAGTGAGTAGTTGATTGCCTCATTGATAGCTGCCTTGAATTTTGCGACGCACAACCTCGTGCGTGGGTTCCATATTTCGATATCAATCTCTGTGGCAATTGCAAGAAGTTCACCAGACGGGGAAAACTGAACGCAGTAAATTGTTCCACCGCAATTGATAGGATCTCCCTGCATCTGCCATGATATTGTACTCCATAGCTTCGTGGTTTTGTCCCATGAGCTAGTCGCCAGCACTGCTCCATCGGGAGAAAAGTTCAACGAAATGATCGTTTTAGAGTGAGCATTGATAGGTAGGGTGAGGGATTCGCCAGTATCTCCGTACCACGCGATTAACTTTCCATTCTCATCGGCGCTTGCTACCAATTTCCCGTCTCTTGATATCTCCACCGCCCTCACCCAATGGCGATGTCCCCCCATTTTCTTCCGTACAACACCGACTTTCAAGTCCCGCAGACAGAGCGTCGCGTCGAATGAGCCCGTCATCATCCTGCGTCCATCGGGAAAGACTGCCACTGCTCGTACTGTGTCTTTATGATCTTCAAATATTCGGTTGGGTGTGGTGATTGGAATGATGAACTGTGCTGCCTCTGCCGTTCTGGTGGATGTTGATGGGATTGGCCATGGTGGATTTGGTGTAGGCATCTGGGCTTTAGCTTCAGCGGAGGTGCGTACTTGACCTTTTTATGCTGTTGCACAGCCTCGAGCCTACTATGGTAGACGCCCAAGATACGAGGCTATCGGCTGTCAAACCTGTTCATTGCAGCTGTCAACTGTCGGCATATATAGTGGACGTCATAGGCATGAAGTTCTCGCACGCCCACCTTCAACTTCCTTGGAGTTCAACTGCATTTCACCATCATCCAGGTAGCTCGTTGGTTGTTGGAAAGTACGATTTTAACTTGCCCTTCGGTAATCTCGGCTTCGGATTCTGGGCATCGGAGGCAAAAACAAAAAGATCGCCTTTCGACCGCTCGCAGTGTGCCCTTTCTTTAGAGCGCGTCTCCAACACCGGATCCCAATAGGTGAGTGGTAGCATAAGCAGACGATAGCTGAGACGGTGCTAAAGCGCTGGATAGTCGCAATCCTGAGTAACAACTATGTCGTTGCCAGTCCTTGGAATGCAAGAGACACGAGTGATAAAGCCCTGCAGGAAATTTGAAGGACACACTGAGGGGGTGAGGGGCGTCGTACACCTACCAGGCGGACAACGGATCTTAACTTGTTCTTGGGATGGTTCGCTGCGAGTATGGGGCTTGCACAGTGGCAGCCAGATTGAGACCTGGCGGGACGCACATCCTGCAGTGAATGATATAGCTTTGTCTCCGGACGGGAAGAAAGTAGTTAGCGTGGGTGAGGGCACGAGCATGACCTTGTGGAACACTGACTCAGGAAAGGTCGTCGCTGAATGGACGGGGCACGTGCGAGGTATTGTTTCTGTGTGCTGGAATGGAGACGGTGGGCGAGTAGTGAGCGGGTCTTATGATGGAACAGCCAGAGTCTGGGATGTGGGGAGCGGAAAGACCGTCCTAGCGATCAACCCCAGGTTCGAATATCTGGGGGTAGTCAGCTACTCGCCTGACTCAACCATGATTGCGACAGGTGGCCTCGGCGGCCTCAAAATCTGGGATGAAAAAACAGCCAAGCTCATCGCAAATCTCAAAGGATACACAGCTGCAGGGACAGTGTATTGCGTAGTTTGGACTATGGACGGAACGACACTTGTCTCTGCATCAGAAGACCACTCAATTATAATGTGGAATACAAACACTTGGGGGCGGATCGTGGTTTTGCCAACCGGGCACACCCAGTCTGTCAAGGCCATTGCAATATCTCCAAATGGCCATATCCTCGCAAGCGCGTCCCGGGACGGCACAGCACAATTATGGAATCTCGAGGGCGGCCTGCCTGATGTGATGATCAGTTCGCCCCTCCGACTTGAACACACAGGAGAAGTGGAGTGCGTGTCGTTTTCGACGGATGGAAAGCTTCTAGCCACTGGCAGCTGGGACAAGAATGCATACTTGTGGGACACTTCTGCGATTATCAGACAAACTAGTCTCGGAGAACCTCTTTTGGATCTACATGTGAGTCCACCATTTCTCATTCCCCCTACCAACCGAACGAACTACTTATCCCAGGACGGCGACAAAGCATTACTCCAGGTACGTGATGCATTTATAAATCCATTTCATCGAGTCTAGACACAAGTGTTTGGGCCAGGCTGATACTACACGAGGTCCTGGGCAGCAACGCGAGAATAAGCATCGACTCCCCCCAGGTTTTTTCGACGACGTGGCACCTTACGTACGTCATTGGCATCTTACATCGTTGTTTTTTAACCTCCGTATTCTCAGCCTTCTAGATGGCACAGCCCACCCCTATCCTCTCCACGTCAAAATCATGTTGTCAGGCATCTGCCTTCACATCGACGCACACTCCTTGGCGGCATCTCCTCGTACAATACACATGATACGCCAATCCGACCGCGCTTGCTGGAGTGGGCCCGGAACCGTTTCCATAATTCTCCAAATAGACGAAATGGTACAGGCATCGACAAGACTCAAGACTCTCGCTCAAAGGTATGTTCCATCTTTGATCCTGGAAGGCAACGTGTTCAGGACGCGTTTCAGATCATCACCATAAGCCCGACAATTCTCAGCGCATGTATGACTGGGGACTTGCCCATGGCTGAAGACCTACTGACACAAGAGATCAACAATGACGCAGACAGTTACAACTCTTATGCCAATCGCTCATTCCTAATGGCGCGAAAACTCAATTGGGATCGCGCTCTTTATGATGCGCTCCAGGTAAGATATAATGACCCACCGTGTTCCCATCGAGATAGACTAACTTTCATGGTGACGTAGTCCATCAGCATCCAGCCCTCGTTGATAGGCTGCATTTCTAAAGGCATCGCCCTCTGCGGAAAAAGAAACTTCCAGGACGCGACGAAAGCATTTGATCTAGCGTTCATGTTCGCGGATGGAGACTCCAAGACCACAAATCTCCTTCTCTTGATTAAGGTTGTCGACGTCTTCTCACATACTCCCTACTTCATCTCTGTTGCAGGCTATTGCACTGTTCAATGCGAATCAGCATGACGAAGCCATGGTGCGGATCCAAGAGCTTGCGACAGCTTGTCCCAACGCAGACATTGTCGCTTGTCGCATTGTGGAAGTGAGTATGATGCACTCAATCAAGCTAAGGTTGTGCGCCGGCACTGATATCCGAATTTGCCCACCAGGCTTACCTGCATGTCCAACTCGGAATCAATACATTGGATCACAAAGAAGCTGCTGCCCACTTCACTGCTGCCGTCGAAAACTGCCTTTTCCCGTCTATCCATTCTACCTATGAGGTATTTGTCGTGGTACGTTAATGTGGTGCAACCGAATCGCCTTGCACACCTAACTATGTGCTTTGTTCAGCTCTTTGGGTGGGATCTCAAATCCTTGTGGAAAACTGCGAATCAAAAACGGTGTCATGCGTTCCTTCGTGGAGGTAGAATTACAGAAGCCCTCGAATCGTACCGGTACATGATGGACATGAGCGATGAAGCCACGAAGGCCAGCTGCCTTAATTGGTCCACTGGTCAGTTCTCAGTGATATCAGCTCGTTCAGTTCCTCGACCCACATTTTACTCCAGGTTTCAAACAAGATTGCGAGGCATTCTATGCTGCCAACGGAGACACTGCTCCCGTTGTGAGCACGGAGCCATACCCGGCGGCGGCCGACCCCGATCCAGAGTCAGATACCATTTTTGCAGATCGTTGTAAGGATAAGTTGGCAAGAGCGCTATGGGAGGAAGCGTTGCTCGATGCGCAAAAGGTATGATGTTATCTATTGTTTCGTTACTGGTTCTCATGTTTTAGGTACTTAGGTCATCGAACTCAACCCTTCGTCTCCCCTCGGGTACCGGTTGGAAAATGCAGCCCTCCATTGTACAAAACACTGGGATGAAGCGTACGAGGACGTCCGAATCGTGTTGTCAAAGTTGGAAACTACTCCTGACGCACAAACACAAGGTAAGCTACAGATAACACCTGCTTCAAGATGCATGACCCTCTCTCTCCCCAGAGTTGCACCATGTCTCTTCATCGGAAGTGGAAGGTGCCATACGAGAAGTCGTCAACACTCAACTCGAGAATACGCCACTCCGTCTACTTAATACCTTCACTGGTCGCTTATTTGATCGAGAGACACAGACTAATGCCTTTAAAGCAAGCATTGAGTACGAGAAGCTCTTGTCATCAACTACCAAACTTGCAGACTTCCGAGTCGAACGCATCCAAGACGTGGTGATAACATACTTTCGGTATGTCACGCTATCGCATAGGTGGTCGGGGAAGGAACCCCTGCTGCAGGACATCCAGGACAAAGCCATATACGACTTGGATCCAGTTGGCAGTGTCACGAAGTTGCAGTCGTTCTGCAAGACTGCTCGTGATGCCGGTTATCGCTGGGCGTGGAGCGACACGTGCTGCATCGACAAGAACAACCACCCCGAAGTCCAAGAATCGGTCAACTCTATGTTTGCTTGGTATAGCCGCTCAGCGCTGACAATTGTCTACCTGTCGGATGTAATGCCTTTATCGACGGCTGGTGCGCTAGCAAGGAGTGATTGGAACAGACGAGGATGGACGGTTCAAGAATTCTTGGCTCCCAGAATTATTCTCTTCTTTCAGAAAGATTGGACTCTATATCTCAATGATCGTTCTCCCAACCACAAGAACTCTATCGCAATCATGCAGGAATTGGGATATGCGACGGGCATAGATGTACAAGCCCTCGTTACCTTCCGCCCAGGGGTAGAAGGCGCCCGAAAGAAGCTACAGTGGGCATCGATGCGTGTCACAACGTTGCAGGAAGACATTGCATACTCATTATTTGGCATCTTCGGCGTCCACCTACCTGTCATTTACGGGGAGAAGGGACAAAACGCGCTTGGGCGGCTCCTGCAGGAGATCGTGACTCGGTCAGGCGACATTTCTGTCCTGGATTGGGTCGGAAAACCATCCGAGTTTAATAGTTGTCTGCCAGCCGAGATTGGTTCGTACAGACCTCTGCCATACACTTCTTCGTCTCTATCTGAAGATCTGATCGAGGCGGCGGCCTCCTCACTGCGAAACACTGTGGCGGTAGACTTGGCTTCTGGACTTTACAACCTGCTTAGCAGCCTGGGTTCCCCGCGTTTCGCGAGCCGCAGGTTACATCTGCCCTGCCTCACATTTCCTGTCACAGAAGTCAGGTGGAGGGATGATAGAGACCAGGAAATACCCATCAATGCCATCTACGCATATGAAGTCAAGGCCAAGGGGCTTCACGACCTGCTACTCCTCACAGAAGAACAACTACCCACTTGGCAGACACTGTTACTTGTCTACCCGTGGGATCATTGTCTCCTCGAACTGCCTAGCTCTGCACCCACCGTGCGGGACGCGCAAGATTACTCTGTCGCCCGTTCTCTTGGTAAAAATGAACGAGTTGGTTCGGGGTCTCGCTGGCGAGCGTCACAGTTGATAAGTCGCCTTCGACAACGCGATTCTGAGTCTCACTGGCGAGCATTGCGATTAATCGTTCGCCTTCGACAGCCTTTCACTGCATTTTTGCTAGTGCGGCAGCGCGGCGGAGAATACATGAGAATTGCAACAAATCAAGTTATCACGGCACAAGTCCAAGACATGGCCTCTGTTCGCAAGATGGTGGACAGCATCAGGAGCAGCATCAGGACAGTAGAGATATTATAGCTGTTTGCGACCTGACGAAGAGACTCAATGATTGAGAGTAACCTTTATTCTTACACTTTTGACAGAGCCTCTATAGATCTATTACATAAGAATCGGAAGAGCATATCAGCGAAAATTTATGGAGAGATTATCAAACGTGATAGAAATACCCATTTGGGGAACTGAAAAGTTGTATCAATGATGACCGGTAATTAAGGAAGTAACAGCGACAGCAGGTGTGGTGCGGAGACAACGGCGGCACGAAGTTCCGAAGATACCCAGTGGCAGCTGCTCCACTACTATGCCCTACCTGCCATGAGATAAATAATAAGAAAAGGAAGAAAAGGCTTACAGGAATTAAGCATTATGAAGGCATAGTTTCTTAGTAGCAGGTGTAGGTATTAAGAGTCAAGTCAAGGTAGAACGAAAGACTTAGTGAAAACATTGGACGAGTTGAACATGACTTGCTTCTGTTACGGTCGCCGCTAAAAAGGGGTAAATGTTCAGGAGAGCCTCCGTCACGATGACGCGTGACTAAGCGCGTTCGCCTGTGACTCGCATCCACGATCCGAAGCAGTGAGAACACGATACAACAGCGCGTAGCACCGGACATCCATGGCACCCGCAAAGTCCTCCAAGGCAGCAGCAGCCACTGGGAAAGACATTCGCGCTTTTTTTGGTGGCGCTGGGGGGGAAACTGTGAGTTCTCATACTGTAATCCATCTGGTCTTACTTATAACATTCGCGGACTCCTAGCCCAAGGTGAAGACCAAATCTGACCGTATGATGGTCGACAGCGACGACGGTCCATCGAAACCGGCTCCTACTCTCAAGCGCAAAAATATGATCGTTCTCTCTAGCGATGAGGAGGACGAATCGGTCAAATCCCCGCCAAAGAAGAAAGTAGCCGTCGCTGCTAAACCTGCTCCCAAGGCAGTCGCCTCAGCATCGACCTCGAAAGCCGCTGTCTCCAGAAGCAAACCCAAGACGGACGGAAAAGTTCCTGCTAAATCGAAGAGACTCAAAGACGATGAGTTTGTAGTGGACTCTTCCGAGGAAGAAGCAGAGGAGAGTAGCGATGATTACGAAGATGAGGAAGATGTAAAGCCTGCAAAGAAGGTCAAGAGCAAGCCGCCCGTGAAGGCAAAATCATCCCCCAAGAAAGCGCTCCCGCAGAAAGCACCGGCAACGAAGGCAGCAGACAAAGCTAAAGCTAAAGAAGAGGATACCAAACCACCTGTGAAGCCATTCAAGTACGCCCATTCCCCGTGTTATATTTTAATGCTTGAATGCCATGACTTAGTTGGGCTGCTGCAAAAGCGGCAAGGCTCGCTGGACCGTCCGCTCCTGGTTCGAAACAGGTCCCTGAGCCCAAGACACCCGACTGCCTCATGGGCCTGTCGTTTGTTTTCACGGGCGAACTCAGCAGCTTCTCTAGAGACGAGGCAATAGATTTGGCGAAACGATTTGGAGGGTATGTCGTCTTTACAATCACACTGTCTGCCAAGTCTCAGTTGTACCAGACGCGTTGTAGGCCAACCATCCTCAAAGACGTCATATGTTGTTCTTGGTGACAATGCCGGTCCTTCGAAGCTTACCGCAATAAAAAAGCATGGCCTCCAAACGCTCTCAGAAGACGAGTTTCTTAGCCTCATCGCCACTCGCAAGGGACCTGGCGGACCCGGTGGTGCTGGCTTTGACGAGAAAACTAAGAAGAAGATGGCAAAGGAGCAGGAAGAGATCAAGCAGGCTGCCAAGGATCTCGAACGGAGAGAGAAGCAAGCATCGAAGGAAGCCGAGAAGTCCGGCAGGTCAGTTCGCACTCATTTCACCCAACATATCAGTCAATCTCCTGCAGTTCGAGACCCGATGCGTCGTCACAGTTGTGGACAACGAGATATGCGCCTCAGTCGCTTAAGGAAATTTGCGGCAACAAAGGCAATGTGGAGAAGCTTCAACAGTGGCTTCACGACTGGTAGGTTATCGGTGTCACCATCGATCTCGAGTACATGCAACCTCCCCTCTCAGGTCGGGCAGCCTCAAATGTGGTTTCAAAAAGCCAGGCAAGAACGCCATGAATATTTTCCGTGCAGTGATGATCACTGGGCCACCTGGTATTGGTAAGACTACCAGTGCGCATCTCGTTGCCAAACTCGAAGGGTTCACGCCGATTGAGCTCAACGCGAGTGATGCGCGCAGCAAGAAGCTGGTGGAGGTAAGTTGTGAGCAGAATCTTACCTTTTAACCTGCTGACGAGTCTCCAGAATAGCATGAATGTTAGCAATCTGTCCTTGGACGGGTGGATGGGCGGACACGAGGTTCGTTCATTGGTGCAAGTGTTTCTACCGCAATGGATCTGATCGGTCTACAGGCGACGAATGCAGCGGGAGTCAAAATTACCGACAACACTTGTCTCATCATGGATGAAGTTGATGGCATGTCTGCTGGCGACAGGGGTGGGGTTGGTGCTCTCAATGCCTTGATCAAGAAGACGAAAGTGTGTATTGGTCGATCCACTTCGCTTTGAGCACTCATCTCACCTCATATCATTCAGATCCCCATCATCTGTATCGCTAACGATAGAGGCGCTCAGAAGCTAAAGCCCCTCATCGCAAACACTTTTAATATGTCATTCAGACGGTATGTGAAACTCAGCATCAGGAGGGTGTTAGGACCTCACTACAGATATAGGCCCGACGCTCAAGCTGTCCGATCGCGCATAATGACGATCGCATACAAGTACATTGTCCTTACTTTGCACTGAAATCATATTGATGGCTTCGATTAGGGAGAAGATGAAGATACCCGCCAATGTTGTCGATCAGCTCATCCTAGGATCCCAGTCAGATATTCGACAGGTTTTAAATATGCTATCGACATGGCGGTTATCCAGTAGTAGCATGGACTTTGATGAAGCGAAGAATCTGTACGTGCTCTTCCTCGTTCGCCGTTCATTGAGTTCATCTGTCTTGCCAGCGCAAAAATCAACGAAAAGTACACCATCTTGACTCCGTTTGATGTAACGCACAAAATCCTTGGTCCGTACATGTTCGGGACGAACGCTCGAGAGACTTTGGGTGACAAGATAGAATTATACTTCCATGACCATTCCTTCGTCCCACTCTTCATCCAGGTGACAAACTCTGATTCTGAGCTCCAGAGAGACGCTAATCCAAACTCAACAGGAAAATTATCTCAAGACCCAGCCCATCAAGGTTCGCAACCTCGAAGGCCCTCCGAAGATATTGAAGCAGCTCGAGTTGATGGACAAAGCTGCGTCTTCAATATCAGACGCCGACCTGGTCGATGCTATGATTCATGGGTGAGCATAAATGCAATATCGTTCTTTACCCTAGATCATGATGTCACCCAGACCGGAACAGCACTGGTCGTTGCTGCCTTTGCATGCAGTGTGTTCAACGGTGCGACCCGCTTCATTCCTGTTTGGTGCAGGCGGCGGATATGGCAGCCAAAATCCAATGACATTTTCTCAGTATGTTCCCCCCTGGCTTGTCGTTCACATCATTCATATGGTGTCTGCAGGTGGCTAGGACAGAATTCGAAGCAAAATAAGCTTAGTCGACAACTGGGAGATGTACAAGTCCGAATGCGTCTCAAAGTCTCTGGGAATAAGCATGAGATCCGACAATCGTACATACCTGCACTATACCCTCATGTCGTCAAGCCATTGATAGACCGCGGCGCGGTGGGTCTCGAGCGTTTGCGCTTCCTCTGCTAAATACTTATCATATTTTATAGGCTGCTGTCGATGAAGTTATCGAGCGGATGGACGAGTACTACCTTTCCCGTGAGGATTGGGATACTGTCGTCGAGCTTGGTGTGGACACGCACAAAGATGATGTAGTTACCAAGCTCATTAAGCCTGCGACCAAGACATCATTCACGAAGAAGTAAGCCCATGAATCGTCTGCATTGAAAAGTCATTCATGGTACCCTCAGGTATAACAGCACCGATCATCCAATACCATTCCACAAAGCGACGGACCTTGGGAAGGTCCCCAAGAAGCTCGGTGGAGGTCCAGCGCCAGATCTAGAAGATGTCTTCGACGTGAGTATTTCAGGTCTCGGCGTTTTGCCACACATTGACCCCTCTTCTAGTTGGACGATGAAGTTGCTGATATTTCTGATGACGAGAAGAAGAAAGTGAAGGTTGAGGACGATGTTGCTGCCGACAAGCTGATCCAACCTAGCAAGCCCAAGGTTCAGAAGACTAAAACAACTACGACCAAAGGAAAGAACAAGAATTTTATGTGATTTACTTTTAATGTGGATGTTAATTATCATAACGAGGGGATGAAGTTTACGTTCGACTTCAGATCGACTAGTCAGTGTTCTCTGTGCCATTCCTCTGCTGCTTGTTCAGGTACAAGAATTGCTTGCTTTCAAGGCGAGCGAGACTCAGGCTTCGGCACGAGATTCTCCTAGCATAAATACTGACTGTACTGTACTCGTAGTTGATCCTTTTCCCAAAAAATACGAGTAGTTGGATCAGTTCTTCCTGCTCGCCGGAAGTCCAAGTCAACTCTTTCGTGTGAACGCCCCTACAAGCGCCACATGTTTTTGAATTTGAATACTGGTTTATCTTCCCTTCTATCTTCCCTTCAATCTTTCCGGTTTCAGGACCTGCTTCAACTCGACCATTTGAGCATGATATTTGCTTCGCGCAGCTCATTTGGTTCTCTTTGTGTTACTTTTATTCTCAACGTTTTCATTTGCAAACTCGCGAGTTCCGTGTGTGATGATAAACAATGAGTGACTCTTGTCACTTATAGCAGGGTGCGTATTTTCTACAACGTCATCTGGGATGATTTTGCTCGCCAGTTTAGCCTAAGGGTTGTTACTGGACTTTCCGGCGGCATCAACGACCATCGATAATGCTACGAGTGCAGCGGCCGGCTCGGCGGCTCCCACTGCGGATCCGACGGAGGAATTCCTGGCGTACGAGGAGCTCAGGTGCCCATCAGTGGATGGTTCAGCCATCATACTGCTAGATCTTTCCACTCCGCTGGCGAACGATTCGTCTCGGGTCCATGCGTTCGGAACATCATGTTCGAGAGCGCCTGCGTCCTTCTCTGGCTCGCTTGGAGTCAACGGGGTGAGAGAGGATGGTGATGAAATTTTGCCGGCAGAGAAAGTTGACGTGTTTGATGATGTTTTCTAGATGATAAGAAGAGTCTGTCATAGGGTGATCAGTCCTCGACGAAGACTATAGCGGAAGGGTCAAAGGGAAGGTAAACTAGTA
>MU837051.1:130681-159061 GCA_029603245.1 Rhizopogon salebrosus TDB-379 | reverse complement strand
CTCGCCGAGATTCTGTGCACGATCCGCGAGCTTCTCGTCCACAAGGACGCGCAATGCTGTCATAGCAACAGCGCATCCCAGGGGGTTCCTAAATGAAGATGTCAAATAGGCTCTGGGAGAAATAGTGGAGACGACGCACCCGCCATATGTACTGCCATGTTCTCCAGGCTGGATACAATACATGATCTCGCGATCAGCGAGGACTGCCGAGACAG
Organism: Rhizopogon salebrosus TDB-379; assembly: GCA_029603245.1. NCBI lineage: Eukaryota > Fungi > Basidiomycota > Agaricomycetes > Boletales > Rhizopogonaceae > Rhizopogon > Rhizopogon salebrosus. The sequence continues at coordinate 158,846 of MU837051.1, read as the reverse complement.
GGTACACTGAAAGCAACGACGTGGTTATGCGAGATACCTTTAGGTAGGAGACTAACTCACGTCCACCTGAAAGTGCCTTCCCAAGCAAGATGATATCCGGTCGAACATTGTCATGCTCACAGCAGAGCATCTTGCCCGTCCTGCACAGCCCCTATAGATTTAATGAGCACATCAATCTCTCCATGAAAACGGAGGCAACTTGCCGTCTGGATTTCATCGCAGATCATAAGCACGTTGTGCTTGGTACAAAGTGCCCGAACTTGCGCAAGATAACCACTTGGCGGCACAACAATTCTAAATGCAGGGAAGGGATTAAACCCGCTCCTAAAGTGAACTTGCTAAAGACACACCCTGCCTCCCCTTGAATTGGCTCTACCAAGAACGCTGCCACACGTTCCCCATAGAGTTCGAATGCGCGTTCAAGGTCAGATATCACCCCATAGCGGATACTACGGGCTTCCTTATTATCCAAGTAACATGGTCCAACGCCTTCGAGGTAGGGACCAAAGCCTCCACGGCTCTCCGGATCAGTGCTCATGCTGATCCGACGGATTATGAATAGATCAGGTTCCAGAACGGCCTCGAGCGCCAAACATACCTAATCACGCCCAAAGTTCTTCCATGGAAATTGCCCGCAGCACTGAATACAATAGCTTCTCCGTCCGGGATGCGCTTTTTAAGGTATCCCCACTTTCGAGAAAGCTTGATGGCGGTCTCAACCGCCTCGGCACCAGTGTTCATAGGAAGAACGCTTTCATATGAGAACATTTGTGTAATCTGCTGCGCGAACTTCCCAAAGACAGAATTGTAGAATGCACGAGATGACAGAGTGAGTTTCTGGGCTTGCTCTACTAGAGTAGCGACTATCTTTGGGTGACAATGACCCTAAAAATGTGTCCGCCCAGTAAGCCCATCCCTCCTGATACATCGTCATTTGCATGTTACGAACCTGATTGACAGCGCTAATAATTATGAGTAAGCGAATTAAAGAAGTGAAATGTAGCGCAACGCCTACGAGTATGCAGACAACATATCGATGTATTCTTTGCCTTCTGGATCCCATACCCTGCAGTCATCGATGAGCTAACCAAAAAACACTATACGAAAGGCAAAAATCCCTCACTTTGCGCCTTGTGCGGAATCAAAAACTACCGGCATGGGATGATAACTATAAGTATTAGGTAGGTTTCGTTAGAACGTATTCGTAGCGCTCGAATCAATGAAGAGAAGCATCGAATCGGCTCGATCCGATCAACGTCACTTTGATCATGGATCGTCGGGGAGATCCCTCGAGGAAAGGATTCCGTCGCAATTGAAAGTGGAGAAGACTCACTTGTGAGCACCATATTCATTCTCCAAGCTCATAACCGTTGCTGAAGTCAGTTGGCCGTCGGTAGTGCTGGTGGTATGTGCACCATTGCCATTGCGATGCTTCACGACCGGGTGACTCGAAACCATCGTGTTGGAATGTCCGTTATCGACAGTTGTAGCAGGCGACATTGTAATATGTGAGTGTTTGCGAGAAGAATACTTGTTTAATAGATCACGGCGAGCAACGAGAGTCACTAGGATGTTCTGGCAAGTCAAGGAGATGGTCGTTCAAGAACTTGACGGCATGGGAGGAGCTATTTGACTGTGTTCCGCCCGATAATGGTGGGACCCCGGCTGCCGGTAAGCCTCATCTGAGAGAGGACTCATTTTACGTTTACAATTTTTAAACATACGCGAACTGCCTTACTTGTCATGCCGCGGCCGAACGAAAGGCCTCAACGTGTCCCAGCTCGATGGAAACGTTGCTGTCCTCGCTGCATCTGTTGGAAATCGGACAAGCTAGCGCCGAAGTCCGATGTACGCACTATATCATTTCATTCTACGATATTTGACCACTCCACTTATTGATTTACTGCCACGGTTAGTTACTTATTGACACCTGGTGTCAAGCCCCTCGATACGACATGTCTCACATTCGTCATGCATCATCGATGCATCATTTTTAACCCCCGCTCGTTATTTTCTTGACTCGTTCTTTCCTTAAGTATGCCGTTTCTCTTCCTAGCACCTCAGACGTTTGCGATCTCCCGTGCAACGACTGAGATGAGATATTTAGTTCTGTATATTTACTTGCGCTACGTCAAATTGTATCTATTATTGCAGCTGAATATACTGTATCTGTTCTTACAGACGCCGCACGAACTTTAGGTTCCTAAGAGGTACCTAAGCAACCCTTTTGTTCTCACTGAACATGCCTGGGTACAAGAATGCTGAATGGACATCCTGAGATGATAACTTGGGATGCACATGGGCCTGAAGTGTTCCGGATATCGTTTGTACAGCGGGGTCACAGATTGGTCACATGATGTCACAGATTACGTTATACTGTCAAAAGAACTTAGCTCTAATAAGTGCCCCACATGCTCTCTCATTTGTCCTAAACGTCACATCCATGTCCGTCGGCGCCGCCGCTAGAGTTCGCGAGAGCCTTAAATGCCGGAGTTGGTGCTAGGTCATAGTACCAGGTCACAGTGCCTTCATTGTAGCTTGACCGACGTTCGGACTGATGATCTACCTAGCTAAGCTTTTAGACTTCGTCGACGATATTTTAATCAACGCTGATTGTTTAGCGACGGGTGATTAGGGACGTTCACAAAATCAATTCTTCTCATCCAACTTCTTCAATACGTTGAGTGTCCTCTCATTGAACATTAGACATTTAAATTCATCCTACTTACAAATTGTTGTGGTCAATAGTTTGATTGCCGCGGGTGAATGATGACAAGTGATGACGCCCGCATCATAATAGCCTGTGCCCAGGTTTCCATGGATCACCAGATCGCACCTCGCGGCCCGTGGCAAATGTAAGTTCTGGACTGAATATGTGAACTGACCTTATCAGACGCGCGAGAGCGCCGATGACGACACTCGCCAGGTTGTGTGTTCTTCGGCATTGACTCAGCGAGTGTTCGATTTGGCAGCTTGAAGACGAACGGATATGGACACCTCGTGTTTCCCAAATCTTGAGTTTGTTGTCCGCATGGTATCTCTGGGGTTGTCGGGCGACTTTCATTGACGAGTGAGGAGCACTGAAGGTAACCATTCTGATGTTCTTTCCCCAGAACCGGTGAGCATACTGAATGGTGGTCATTGTTAATTAATAGGTTCGTGTCCTCATTTGAATGTGGATGCCTCATACTCTGCCCGCATAGTGCAGCAGCATTCCAATTCATGTATACGCTACTCTCCATTATGTGAATGTACCTCAAGAGCGATCCTTGCCAATAGTCACTGAAACTTGCCTCCCTTTGGCTTGATAGTGATAGATGTTGATATCAGCACCATGCAGTTCTGGGCGTGTTCTTGGCGTGTTCTTGGTGCCAAGGAACTGTATAAAGCCTACCATCCAAGTGATGTCCGAATTCTCGCCCTGGTTATCCTCCTCCATACACCATATGCTGATCCTGGTTCTTTGACCCACCGCTCACAGAGACAATGGCGTCGGGCTCTTAGACCCAACCCTGTCATTGCATCTGCAAATGATCTGAACATAACGAACGTTTACATGTGGTATAGTAAGTTTCTTCCTTCTTGGACAGACATCTTTTTGTACGATGGGGGCGCATCGAGGCACTCGTAAATTCTAACCTGCCGACGGGCAAGGACCTGCCCATGATCGCCGTCATACTAGCACAGGTAAATCGTCTGCGATCGAATCCATTCCATGGATTCAACATTCCCTCATTCAGCTGAATCGTGCATCCGGTGAACGCATGGCTATTTTAATGTAACGGTACTTCTGACTTTCTGGAACGGAGTGCAAGCTTTCATTTTCATTCGGAAGGCGCTTGGAACCGCGTCGTTAACGTTCATATCACCCCCGGTGCTTCAGGACAACCCTCTGACAATGTGCCTTTCTGACGGACGGACCTACCGATCAAGGGGGCATAAAATTATCAGGCACACTCAGAGAGTCATCCCCAATCGCCCAATCTCAATATCGATGACGGAAACGTTCCTATACAACCTCGGCAACCGGGGAACAAGCTGAGCTGGACTTATTATACTGGCGAAACGTCACCCCTGATCTACAGAAGAAATTTCCGAATTCGACTGTGTATCCTCAATGCTATGCTATGTTACAATATCTCTAAGATATGTATGGAAATATCTGAAGAAATCCATATAATGGTCATATATCATCGTAGATCAGAAGGCCACTCCTTCCTTCTCCTCCATACCCCTCGCTTGTCAAATCTTGGGTTGGCGGGATAGCTCAGTCCATCCTGGAGTCCATGTCCAACCGGCACTGAAAACACATACCGCTCGTCATCGCTGAAGATCGTAGAAATAGGAAACAGAACTCACAGAACCACCACCACACATTTTTGCCCATCACGCTTTCCCAGTTTTCTCTACTGCTGCCCAACCACCAAAGGTTACCTTCCTTACCAATCCTGCCCCATTCATTATCCCAACTTCGTTGCGTTCGTCGCTTAGCTCTGGATATTTAATTTAGATTACGGTGTGCACAAGATGTGGGGTGATAAATGGGACCCTGTGGCCCAGACACAAATTGATTACGCACCCAATATCGTACCAACGGTGCATGTGTGCTAGAGTAGCCTGCTCACGGTCCCTCATCGACCTAAACGCAAGAGATTCTACAGTTGTTTGATTCAACATGATTAGATGCACTTGGGTCATGAACATAAGACCGCAGAAAATGCCAAAGAGGGCTGAGCTGTGAAAATGCATCAGCGAGCATCCTGATATTGTACGATAGTGACGGACAGTGCGATTACAACAATTTCTTGCGGATTGATGTCCGGGGCTGGGGATTTCGTCTGTGACTTGACAATGAGAGCCAGGAGCGTCGTGAGCATCCAAAAAGCCAAGATCGCCGCCCACTGCACAAAATTAACGAAAAACTTTGATAACAGATGTCAGCAAATGCGGGAGCGAGAACTCTGCCAAGTGTATTACCTTGTGATTGAAAGCACCGACGCAGTGCCCAACCCCTGTTCCGACATATTCAGATATGAAATAGAAATGATAGGGTTTACTAACATGGGCAGTGATGGTCATACTTAAGAACGCACTATTCTCGCAATGTGAAATGAGTTGAAATCGCCAAATGTTCCACTTACAGTACCGCAAGCTCGACAGTGGTGTGCACGAGGAGGCTTGATTATTCCATCCTTGCTGCAGTAACGATTTTCGGGTAGAAGCACGGGTTTCGTAGGTGGATGTCGCGAAAATGTCGGTGGAGACAAATTTAAGGTGGCCTGGTGGGAGTCCGCATTAGATGGGAGCACTACCGGATCCAGGACGCGAAGGGTTTCGGTATTAGCGAGGACATCGGAGACATGTGCTTCTTCAGGGGTATCTATACTTCGATGCTGGAGAGTAGGTTGATTAAACATGTCTTGCGAAGCCGCTGTTGGAGGAGTAGCGGGCGGCGTTACGGTGTCGTTATTTCCAAAAGTCGGCGATGCCTGCAAGCTGTCATCGCGGCCGTCTCTTCTTGTTCGTGCATCAGAATCGTGTGGGGCGTTATGAGATAAGTCGACCTTAGGAGATAGCAGCTCGTACGACATTCCGGGGGTGTCATCGAGGGTAGATGATAGCTGCGCACGTGCTGGCTGTTGTCCAGGCCATTCAGCTTTTTCTACAAACTTTAGAGGGGAATAAAATCGGTAAACGTGCATAACGAAAGACTGTATATTGCATACATTTATCGCATACCCAGGAGATGTGGTTATGACCTGAGAAGGTGGAATTACTTGACGAGATCAACATCATTGAGATCCACCAACCAACCATTATATACGACCACGAAACCATCAAAAGCAATATGCAGAATACTGTGAGAAACACGACTAAGAATGTCAGGACATATGCTCAGCACTGATGACATCGGAAGACGATAATGCACATACTGCCCATAGTTTGACTTCCCAATGCACCCTGATTCTTCACAATCATATTCCTGCAAAATATACCCACATATACATAGGCTGCATATGCATTCAGCGCTATTGTCATCCCAACAGCAAGCTTGAGAACGATCCATGGCTGAGGCTTCTGAGCTCGGCGTTCGTGTACTTGCATGCGAGCCTCTTCTACGACACCACAGCATGATTGTTGATTTGAGCGTGACATGGCGAGGATTTAATACATGAAAACAAGATTAGAAGAGAACCGACGGGCTTAGATGAAGCCCAGGACCAAGTTCACTGCGGCCTTGGGTTGGAATGGGGGTTGCTGTATCAGATGACGTAATCCGTACGTCTTTTCTACCAAACATTCATGACGCGCCACCCATTCTCGAACAAATATTCCTACATCCATTTTTCTGTCGAGCCGCCTTGTACAGATGCTCTGAAACTAAGAAAAACAATGCAAGATGGTCTGGCAGAGGTGTTTGGTGTCACAGCATCCGGCACCTACCTTGATATCCTTTGGATTGCTGAAGGTGGATCAGACGTCATCATACGCCTCGCTGTACAGTCAGTTATGAGTAAAAAGACTATCTTTGTTAGTAACGAACTTAATATCAGGGACACCCCAAACTTTCTGGCAGCCGTGGTTGCAGCCACTACCCCGCCAAGGTTTTCGATGATCAAAGAAACATGTTTCCTCCCATCCTTATTGTCGAAGGAGACATCTACGTGATAGTGATCAAACTTTCTTCAAGTCCGCGGACTGTTGCTTGCGACGAGCCCTTTTTTTTTCCTTTCCCTTTCAAAGAGTCCGTTTCATTATATCCTGTTCGTCAATAGACCGGTGCAACGGTAGTCCCTTCTTTTCACATTGGTATATATGGTGAAATTTGCACAGAGGATCTACATCTTATTAAAAATGGTCAGCTTCTCGTATTTCTATAACCAACTGTCATGTTTCTTCTGGATTTGGAACTTTTCCCCCTGACCTTGCCCAGGCCACAAAATCATCTATCGTAGACGGCCACGCCGCTGTGAAATACGTCAACTTCAACATCCAAGACTAGAAAAGCTATTCTCACCCTCGGCGTCATGTGTCAAGAATTTAGAGTCAATGGAGCGAATAAAATCAAACAGCTGTTATCGGTCGGTTAAGGCACCGATAGACTTGCTTGACCTCTCACCATCATCCACGTATCTTTGCTCACACCCTTGCCACCCTTCTCGGTCAAGAATTGGAACCACCATTCCGTGTGCTCGTCTGTCCACCCGGAACTTCCCTCATCATCCATATCTACGTCTTCACCTGTCAAGTCATGATTAAGCGCTCCACCTGCCAGCCCTGTTGGAAGCAAGAGGGTCCAAAATGCCAGTGCCGTGTCGACCGCTAAATGAATCAGCGACCCTGTTATTAATGCGGTCGTGCCTATACCTACCTAGGCTCCGTTGTCCTTCTGCCCGAGCAAAAGTGAACGTGTGATCATACACCTTACGGAAATATGTCGTGTCAGATTCCAACTTGCCCCGCAATCGCGTCAGAGCATCATCTCTCATGCCCTCAATAGTGTCGTAACTGTGCAGTAATGTTAGTTTCCGTCAAATACTGTCCCTGCTGCGGGCGCAAGGGCGTACTGACCCAAGTCGTGACCATCCATCTATCCAACCTTTCCTTTTCCACTCCCCAACTTTCGGAGATTTCAACTCGTAAGCAACTGCGAGAAGAACGACATCTTCTGGATCTACTCCGAGATCCTCACACAGTCGAATAGTCCCGTCTACCGAAATTTCATCTCCCAACCGATCTAAGCGCAACTATTAGATTCAGAGATGGTGGTCCGGGATGCGTATGTAACACTCGCCCTTGTATCTGTCAAACAGGGCATTCAACTTGCTTGATGAGGCAGCGACCGTGGTTCGACCGTTGCTCTCTTGGAAATAAGCATCAATTGCTGCGTCAAGTCGTCTCTGGTGTTTGTCGAGATATCGCTTGGCATCTTTTTGACTACGCGGGAGAAGATCAATATCGAGAGGCAGCCGGGCCATCATACGATGGTTCAATCGGATAGACGCAAAACTCACGATGCGTTGGTGATCGAGCAGAATTCAGACACAACTGCATCCCTGGACGCTCTGGACTAGAAGTACAGCCAACATATATCAGATTCACTGCTATATCATGGTAATCTGAATGGATCCAGCACATTTGAACACTGACCATTGTACAATGTCTACTCCAGAATCAACACAAGATGTGAATTCTGTGTTCGCGGTATTATCGATCGTATTCAGCACTCCCGAATATTACATGAGAGATAAGCGGCATTTTCCGGGCCGCTGAGTTCCTTTCCCATGCAGCAAACGCTCTCACCGTTGCGCCCAACGGCATGAAGGTTTGATGAAGGTAGCCAGTAAGCCCCTCCCTTATACTTCCGCTAATTACTACACTTGAGATTTGAAAAGCAGCGCTCGACCGATCAGACCGGCAGAGTAAGTCCCCTCATGACAAATGGTCACACTGCGTCCAATCAATCGAATCGGCTATTACAGCCTCTGCGCTGGCGTGCGCCTCAGTGTCCGGTATTTCTTGCGGCTGCCTTCCATTTGATCGGACCAAGGGTTTGGTGTTCCGGAGCTTGAGCTCGGCGAACGGTACTTAATTTCATTTGCTCTCCCTGCAGCACATGTTTTATTTAGTCAGGTGGCCATCATTAATATCGCTCTGCAGACGAATTCAATACATTCGAGCTGGTTCCGTTACCTCCTAACTATAGAATCACCGAATGACAACGTCATGATGACGGTCTTTCCCCGCATTGCACAGCACCGAGGTATCCGTTAGATTTCGATCATCAACCATGCATCCTGTAGCAAAACTTTCCGTGTTTCTGGCATGTGTTCCCCCGCCGAGTCTTGCCAGCTGGCAAGCCAAGGTAACGTACTTATTACCACTCCTAGAATACCTTCGACGACCCACTTCCTCACGGCATCACCGCCAAAAGATGCCCTGCCTCATGATGCCTTTCTATCTCCCGCATTCACAACTTCACTCCATCAGTCGGTGACATATGTGATATGCTATCGCATCGTCACTCGCCTACTTGGTAATACCCTGATATTTCCTTTTTTCCAGGTTGCCTCATGGTAGATTCCCAGCGCTTATAATCGTCCCATTCCATTGTATGTACGCATCTATCTTGGCGGATCACAAATCAGTATCAAATGAAGTATCGAACATCATTGCACTGGTTTGGTTCAAATGTCATTTTGCTACCGGAATGACTCTGTGCATTGCGTCATCCTTCCATTCCCCCACCATTTTCGGGACCTTCTTCTCTATCGATCGACCGGGCATGTGTTGGCGATACAGGTATTCGTTCTGCATGCATGGCTTCTTTGGGGCAAAACATCATGGATCATGCGGAGCACTTGACTTTTATATCTATTGCACTCCTCGCCTTATTAATTTCGGCCCTTGGTTTATATCATGACGGACGATGACGGGCTGCACAAAAAATTAGTTCCCCACATCCCCCGCTTGGAACGGGTCAATCCTCAACGCGACAGGGAATATTCTTTAGAACACCGTGAGAATGAGGCAGGGTGACGCCCGGATAGCAGTATCGATTCCTACGTCGCTTTCTTCCCTTGTCGGCGCTTGACATCCTTGCGCCTGATAAGTCGTAGGGATGGGAGTGTTCATTGGCGAGAGTTGGCAACAGACAGTTGTGCCAAGTCCCCTGGACTTCGAAGCTCGAAGCTTCTCTCTTGAGATCGGAAACCGGTCCGGCATTGGGTGCGGACCGTATGTAATTTCTGAAAGAGAGGGTCATGGAGCAACCCTTCGCTCTTCGTGGCAGCCCCAATTCACAACGGGGAACTTGATACAATGTTATCCATCGCAAGGCATTAAAAGGGTCATTTCCAATGCGGGCACGCCATGATCTCATCGTGGCCAAGTTGCCAGATCACGAACTCAGATCTGATCTGAATGCGAAATTAATAGAAGCCATACGCATGGGGCTTGGTTTGGTTCCTAACGGATCCCCGAGGGAAGTATCGGATATTTGCCAGAAGTTCTGTGAAACAGATGGGCATTCTCCGGATCTCTGTCCATTCTCCGGTGCCTGCCTCGATTATGTATATGTGAATATGTATGCATGTATGTAAGTATATGGCTTCCGGCATTCATATCACACACCGGCATTCGAGTCGAAGTAGACTTGACGTCGGTAAGAGCCGTTAAGTAATGACTAGACAACTCTCAACGAGATATGATTAGACCGTGGTCTATGGATTGACATGTCGCTGATAATAGAAGGCTATAACCTCGTATAACCTCGGGGGGTGTGGTGACTATGGTATATATGGAACTCGAGGGACTGAGTCGAACCAGTGCAAGTTTAATATTACGAAGAGTCAAGTGCAAATCATAGTATCGGGTCAACCGAAGACGTATGTTCAAATCGGATAAGTTCACTGGCCGGGCTGTAACGTCAGCATTAATTTCAAACCGTAATAATCCTCGGAATGGATAAGACTCACCGTATCAGTTTCGAATAACGACACGTCTAGTATGCTTTCCGGCTCGTCGACGGTCTGAATAAGGTGTAGGCCTTCGCCAAGCATCGTCGGAGTCTTCTCGGTAGTCCTCTGCGGCCTGACTTTCCACTTTTGCGCCAGGGGCAGGAAGTGTTTCATGAGGTGGACTACGTAAAGGGATACCACTGTGCTGTGAGGATGGTGCGCTGTGGAGATTAAGAGGGGGTTGGGACTGCCCGTGAGGAAACATGGATGTTGGCTGGATGGGGGCTGGCATTGCGCGGGACGACCTGGGTTGCTTTGGATGATGGGGATATGGAGGTTCAACAGGTGAGTGGTGTTGGGGGTGTGGAGGCAGCTGTGGCCAAGACCGTGGTGCGCCACTCTGGGACGGCTCCCTAATTTTGGCACCATTATGCGAGTCATCTTGCTGTGGGACATCGATCTCTACGCGAACTCGGACAATCTCCCTGCCAGCTTGGGCGAAGAATGCGCGCTCCTGCCGTTGGAAGAAACCACTGGTGGGGCCAGGTCTCATCTCGGCGAAATTCGCCGGGGGGGCAGGGGGGAAAAGAGCCATAAGCTCGTGGCCTGTAGGTGGTGCAGGGTATTTTCTCGGTGTGGAAGTGCCATCCTGCGTCAGGTTGACATCTTGAGGGTATCAGAGCACGATGGACAAAAGATGGTGGGTGAGCTTACCACGTAAGGAACTGGGAGATAGTGGACGTCTGGGTGCGAGCGGATTACCCGAGGACGGGGATGTGTGGATGATGGACGACTTGTGGAGGGGACTGTGTTCGCCTGCAGTGGTGGTGGAGGCACTGGAGGGAGGCGAGGGAGAATGGTCAGCGACGGGACGAAGATGGAAAGAAGACATTGTGGGGTGGATAGGCAAGGGAGATGAAGGGAAGATAGAAAAAGAAGGATCTTATATACGTGAGCGAACCGAAGAGATAGCTATGGCCGTAATTGATCGTCTTAAATACTATGTATTAGTGACTTCGAGGCAGGGGAGTAAGAAGGAAGGAACGGAGAATCGTAATTGGCAGGGATGAAGTACATATCCCAGCGTCTGTGCAGGATATTTGATTCCGGTCCGTTTCCTGGGGTCAGCGCATGCTACCACGAGGTGGCTAAGCGAGGATAGACAATACGCCCGCCAATTGGGTCCAACAGGCTATGTACTATCGATATCAAGATTGCAAGGGGTTTCATTAAATTTTTCTCTTTTATTTCATCTGCCGTCGGAAATCGAGAATCTTGGCCATACCTGGACTTCATGTAATCCCTTGACCGTCATCAGCGTTGGATCAATCCCTTGCATTGTTCCTTCGGTAACTTTATGCCCGAAAAGGTGTGACAGTTTCTCCACGACTGCAACGCCACCTACTAGCTCAGCAGTCGCAGGTTCTACTTCCACTTCCACTCCTGCACATGCTCCCACCTGATCGAACCGATCAAGCACTTTCCAATCACAACCTCTCACACCCCGTCTTTCCTGCACGGCCAAAGTCGGCCAGAACCAAGCACTCCCAATTAAAGCCAAGACACGAGTTTATCTACCCCATTTTGCCAACTCGGAACCTACTCTCCCAATCCTTCCCCTCGTGGCATTTGACAAGTCTTCAACTCTCTGCCGCATATAAAATGAACCTCTGCCGAATATCCCCGAATTTGGCCCTTCCTGCCCCTTCGTGCACACATATATGATAACTTCCAGCGAATCTCTACTGGCAGGGCTGGCATGATGATCGTGTGAAGTATGAATGATCTATGATGCTGGGAAAGGCTGGGAATGACTTTTCGCGGGTATTTATTTCTTCCCCGTTCACGAACTGATATGTTGAGCGCTGACTTGTTGATTTCCTGTCTCCAAGTGACATAAAAGGCAGCCCGACCACTGTTTTCACAGGACTCCCAAGCCAGCATTGCGTATCCTTCGACAATAGGCCCACGATACGGTGCCCCCATTCGGTGCCTGAGTCTCGACACTGTTACGCCACATTTCTAGGTCATATTTGGAGGTCTTTGATGGCTCATTTGGTGCCTCAAATCACAGGTGCAAAAAGCCCGGCCATTGGCTGTCACTGAATCTCCGGACCATAAACCGGCTGCAACCTGCAGTGACATTTATGTAAATGTCCTATATTTCTGATGACCGTAAGACACAGAAATAGAAGTAAATTTAAAAGATGGCCTCGCACGTACTTATATGACTGTCATTATAAAGCTGCACATGGCTCGCGTCACAAGACAACCACGGACACTTGCTCCCTCCGTTCTTGGGATAATCTGTGGCGTAACGACTCAGAAAATCCTGCAACACCTGGCACTGATATGTCCGCCGTCCCTAGCCGCACATTCTAGAACTCGGCAACAGCTTTACGAGAGTCATGACGATCGGGCATACGCCATAACGATGGACTCCAACGTTGCCTGCGATGTTAGCGGGGTTTGCGGCTGAATGAGAACAGCACCCCAACTGATGCAAGCAATCACAGCATGCTGCCCAAAAGGGATACGAACTGAGCTGCGCGAGGGCAGTTCGACAACCTCCATATAATCAGGTCCCACTGCAGGATAGATCGGTGCCGCGTCCTTTTTCCGACGCACCGTAAGGGAGATGAGTTACACTAGATTACACTCATAAGATAGGCCGAAGACAACGGGTGTTTGCAAATCTAGACTCGTTAAATCGTCGCGGGAAGCTGACGACCCAGTGCTACGCACAGTAATATATAGCTCCGGCCGACGGTGAAATTATATCTATGAAACCTAGCACTCCAGAATTGAAGGTCAGTCTTTCGTTCCTCCGAGATCGTCAGCAACGATCCTTCCCAACAGTTTCACGAGGTAGCCGTAAGGTTCGATATCGATCCAAGGTCATCAATGGTGGCTCTTTCGATTGGAGGACTTGACCATTTTTCCAGTGAAGCATATTACGTAACAACAGCCATGTTTAGTGCCAATTGATGGCTTTCTTAGTACCATCATCAAACCACCATGGCCGAGAAAACCGCGACGCTGAGCACTGGTACCTTGAACTTGCGTTTCATGCAAAATGCTCGGAGAGCGCAACAGCTATCTGGCGTCCAGCTCGAGAAAGCACACGTCAAAGATGATGCTGAATGGGAAGTCGCGCCTGAAATTCGCAAAGCATGGGGACTAACACCGGGAGGGTCCAACTCAGATTCGTGAGTTGCGCGTAGTTATATTTTATCCCCTTACGGCTTCAGTGACTTTGCGACAGAAATGACGATTTATATGAGAGATCGTATATGCCTTTCCTTTTTCCTTCCGTCTCTGAGTCTGGAATGCCCTTTGAGGACGACAAAGGCACGACTCCCAGCGTCATCAAACCGAGAGGACGTCGCAAATTCAACAAACACGGAGAAGAGGTGAGTGTTGTGGTGCTACCCACATGCCCTTGAAGATGCAGGTTCAAATCGTCTCTATTAGTCATCCAAACCTGCAGAAGAACAGCCTGCCGTAGTGACTGTTCAACCTGACGAAACTCGGAAAACCAAAATTAAATCAATATCCAGCATGGGCATGCCAGTCTCCAAGTCATCGAAGAAACTCAAGGAGCCGGCCAGTCGGGTGATATACGACAACAGCAATGTTGGCGTCGACCTCCACTCATCACATACAGAACGCACACCATCGGCGGCGGCGTCGACTAGTAACGCATTCATGAAACCCGCTGGCGTGGACGATCCTTCAGCCCCTTCGAGTAAGGATGCAATTGCAGGGTCTGCTGCCTCTTCTGCACGGAAGGGGAAGAGGAGGCAGGATAACACAGAAGGCGAGATTACGCGGCCGAAGAAGAATAAATTATCCTTCGTCGAGTGATGTAACCGTCGAGAATACGTGATTACGGCCCCCTTGAACCCTGTATCCAAGCGCCTAGGGTCCTTCCTCACCGTTTGCAACATGCACCCGTCATCGTATATTTATCACTCGGAACGTCCTTCAGTGCCATATTCGCTCTGCGTGTTCCACACTTACTAGAATGTGGTTGTTGTAATGCCTCACTATACCAGTTCTTATCGCATGCATTTCCTCAGCAATAGTTGGACGGCGTTGGCGTGGCCAATCATCTACCTTCAGCGGACCAGAGGCGGGTGAGGAGATTTTCATGCATCAATTTGCTCATCTGACTAGACGTCATGCCACTTGCCTGTCGTAATGCCAGTGCCTCAGTGTTTCGAGAACACGACTCACGCTTATCCGATTGATTGGCTGAGAAGGTAAGCCGTGAGAAATAACTTAAACTATCTATTCATCTCAAGGTTTTCGAGAGCGGTTTTTCTCAGCTTGGTGGTCATGGGCTTTTCATTTTGGATTTAATTGTTGCAGATGTGCACTCCGCGGGCATCATGACAGACTACGCGTGTGACAGGATGTGTCTGCTCAGTTTGCTTTCAGTCGTTGGTGCCTGTTGATGCCGTGCAATTGCCAAGTACACAGTATGTGCAATCTTAGAGACGAAGTAACCGACTTCAGCACTCGCAACAAGGGATCTCAAGCCTTGGGCACAGCTGCGAAGTAAAGGGTGCCGTAGGCATAGTGAATTTGGGGATATCAAAACATAAACAGCAAAGTCGCTGAGAGTGTCGTCGCTGTCGCCCCTGAAATGCATTGATACCTATTGATACCTGAGTTATTTCTGGCCGTCCTACGTGTACACCATCCTGTTTAGTCTTGCAATCGCCGCTAGGCTTGGCTTCTATTCTTTCCGTCGTGGTCGGTGCCGGATGATCCATTGGGCATTCAGTTGATGTGGCATCACTCTCGGGGCCGGATCCTTTTGATGTATACTATCTTGGGCATAAGTCAGGTGAGGGCCTGTGAGGCTTTTCATATCAGTGGAGTGGATATAATAATGTACATGAGCTGAATGCAGTATAGTATAAGTACCCTAGTGAGAGTGCATGGGGAGGACAACTTTTACGCGAGGGTTGTTCCCATGCACATCTGATTGTTACTGGTCCACACGTTCACTCAGCATCAATTGGCGTTTCGTTTGTCCCGAAGCAGGCGAAATGGTTATCTGATGGTAATAATGTTGCATGATCTTCTACATGTAACATAAGGTGATAACTTAAAATGAGGCTAGTTTCGGGTATAATGATATTGACTGTATGAAGGCGGACTTGTTGTTTTGGTTACTCTGGCTTCTAGCTCGCCCCGTTCATTGACTGTGGTCATATCGGAATTCGCCATACTACTCGAGGCGGAAAAGTAGGCCGTTCCAAGTGAGTTGTTCTTGCTCAACGTGGATGTTATGGATGGCGTGCACGTAGCGAAGCGGAGAGACGGAGAAGCAGGAGTTTCTGAAAACCTTGATAACCGTGAGCGTGCCATCGATGCCGCTGCTTCTCGAGACCCAAATGATTCAATGGTCGCCATGCGCTGCACGAAGCCGCCCATTATGGGAATCAGTTCGTCTTCTATGCTGTCATCTTCTGCTGTGTCCGTTACCACGGACGATCGCGTTTGTTGGGTAACATCAACCAGCGACGCAGGATTGTGCCTCTGCTCGATAGAGGGATTGTAAACATCGAGATACGGGTACGCTGGTTCAGAGGCCCCGTAACCGTATGAATAAGCAGAGCTACGCTCACCCTGCTTAGTCATCCGGGTGAGATCATCCGCAGAAGAAGTCTTGTAGACATCTGTCGAGCACTCTTCAGCGTCGGACGAAACGTTGTCTGAAGCGTCAGAGGCAACTCGTAATGCACCGACGGTATCCACCCCCGCATGCTCCTCCCAGGCACCGGCTATGTCCGAGTCCGGATGCCGCAAGATATGTTCACTCGCGATGCGGCCCTTCCAGCGAAGCGTGCGATGTGCGCTGGAACGACCATGCGGCCTCTGAAGACCATCCGCTTTTGCGGCGGGGAAACGTGTCCAATTTGGCCATATCGAGTGAGAACGACGGGTGCTCGGAGGCACATGGTTGGTCGCTAGCATGCTTGAATTGGAGTGGGATTGACTCGAGAGGGAGAGTGTGGGCGTGCTCAGGCTCGAATTAGTCAGCGCTAATGTGGAGCTAGACCGTCCAAGTGCGGACCGCTTCAAGTGGACGTACGTCCCTGACGTGGACGGAATGGATACAGGAGAGTATGCCTCCTCATCTGAGGCTATAAATGGAGGGTACCACAGCTGTTGGCTACATTTTGAAGGATGTCTTGCGACGGAATACATTCTGAGGAAGTACAGATACAACAGCTGAAGGAATGTTTGTCAATTTGAAATCCACCGTTGAAAAAGAGACTCACAGCCATGATCGAGGTCACAATGACCCGCAAGGATGCAGCAATCGCCCAAGCGGAAAGACTTGCGTTGTGACAGTGCGATGATGTTGAGAGAGAAGTCGACCAAGAGACATCCATATCCCAGCCACATCTGTTTACAGGACGCCATAGGAGAACAAATACAAGATTCGAAATTGCCGTCGAAACGATCAGCACTGTATAGCATCCTCGTAAGGTCATTTTCGCATGTGACGAAGTACGAACGAAGACATGTTCAGGAAGGAGGGGTATGAGCAATGCTACAATTACTCCGGCGAGAGCGACTGCGGAAGTAATGCATAACACGAGTGCGAGCGTGCGCACGGAGGGGATAGATGTCGTGTTAAATGCCAGGAAGTAGCGGACTGTGCAATACGTTGCCCATATACCTAATCACGAGAGGTTGATCAGCTGAATCGCCCCCAAGGCACCTGAGTCAAGCATATGGTATACCAATAATTACTTCGAAAGCCATGCAAATCGTCCGGAGGCGACGTAGGTTTGCTTTCGTGGTACGATCTTCAATGCTTTTACATTCGGCTACGGTTATAGGGTCCCCTGTGAGATCAAGACCGAGATCCCAGTGCTTTGGACCATCAGGATGCAATGGTTGTCGAGAAAGCAAGTCAAGGTATGCGGGAGAGTCGAAGGTCAAGGCAGTTGGGTCATTCTGCTCCGGGACTATCGTAAGGGAAAGAGTACGGTGTATGGGCGTAACAAGGTCTCTGTCGGACTCAGAAGCGAAAAGGCTGTTGTGCAGGTCGAGCGCAGTCATCAAGTACCGATATACCTGAGCGAGTGTTCGTGAAGTTGTGAACAAGGATCAAAAGCGAAAAATTTTGTCGAAGTCATTTTGGAAAACCGAAACAAGGTTGGGTTGATCTCTAAATTAATTGATACACTTGTGGAGGTTTTCAGGGTCGGGACTACAATTGATTCAGATGCAGCGTGTACTTACCTGAGAGAGTCTAGAGCCGAGTTCCAAACCCTGTGATGTCATCACCTACTTCCTGGCCACTTTCCAGCGCAAGACTTGGAAGTCGAGGACAGTGAAACAGCGCTGCGCCTTCAATCGGACTAACATTTGACTTAGCTTCTTCGGTTTCCTTGAAGTTCAACCACATATGTAATTAAACGTATCCATGACGTATGTTAGACTTAAAGAAGTGCTTTGTTCGGCTAGATAAATTGCTTTATCAGATAGATGTGACGAATAGAGGTCAATCCTCGTGTGCGAGAAAAGCAACTGTATCACGGGACTGCCTGCAACTGCGACTATGGCTCTTGAATTGCATTTCTCAGCGCCTCGAATTCACCACCAGTCAGGCCAAATTTGTCTGAATCGTTTCCTCCTTCAAGGAATCCCCGAAGACTGTGTTTCTGTGTAGCAGAAAAGCTGCCATTACACTGTGCGACAAACGTGGATAAAAACCTTGAAGGGTCGTCAAAATTCTGAATACATTAGTGGTGTGTTCTCATAACTTGCCTCACAATCATTTCTTCAAATTCCAAGTCTTTATCGTTTTCGCCATCAGGCCCGAATGGCACAGGCTCGGTCAATGCCGAGACCAAAGCATCAAGAAGTGAAGATCCATCAGGTGCACTCTCACTCTGAAGAGCAGCTACAGTAGTACTCCATGTAGAGATTGAAGACGGGTTCGAAAGCATCGAAGCATGTGAGTTCGGATGGATGGGTAAATTTGTTGATGAAGGCGTATTGATATTCGACCCCAGAGCAACTCTTTCCTCGGAGGTCGGCATCAGAAGACTGTCGAACAAGAACACTGTCTTTCTGCGGACTCTGATATCTGAATCTGACCGTCATGTGAGCACGATATCGGAAAGAACCGAAATTGTATCTACAGACCTTCTAATGATGTTCGGAGTGCACTCCATCCGCCGACCGCGGACATTTGTTTTACAGCTGCACCATTGAGTTTCAGAAGACCTGATAGCGCGTACATGGCTCGCGAACGGGTTGTTGCTGAGTTGTCTATGGGTGAAAGCGATCTGAGAAGCACAGGAAGTGGCTCCAATTCAAGATACTATTATCAAATGACAACTATCAGTTACGGTGAATTATGAGCCAGACGCGTTACAGGGAACGGACGACTCACCGTAAGTTGAGCAGCTGGATTGTTTTGTAAGGCAGTACCAATTACCCACAAGGTCTGCATTTTAATATCATCGCTTGTGCCGGAGGCCTGTAGCAGGCCATGAAGTGGTTCCCACATATTGAGTTTTTTCATGTCTACGTCATATATGTCAGATCGTAAGACATCAAAAGACGGGAAAGCCCACCATTTGCATTATCGATGTTCTGAACTAGCTTTATCACGGTAATGTCAGTGACGAAATACGTGCAACATTCAGGGGACACACCATCTCAAGGTCATCGAGGGCTCTCAGCCTATCATCTTCTATCTGTGCCTCGTTTACTGCGACTTCGAGGGCCTCCTTCATTAACTGAGCGTCCGGTTTACCGAGGATGTGATCAATAATGCCAGGATCGAGGTCTTTCCTGGGCGCAGGAGGAGCACCGCCTGCAGACGATGATGAGTTCTCCACGCTCCATCGGAGTAACGATTGCATCGGTGTGATCTTTATTCGGGATGTGCTCGGAAGCCAAGTATTTAGAAAGAACAGGGAGAGCTCAAAAATCCTTATGTATGAAGTGCTATGAACGAGACCGATTCCGCCAGAAGATGTGAGAAGCTCATCGCATTTCCCTTTTTGGGCCTGTTTGGCGTTTACTTTGTAGCTCCGCGAACCGTCGGAGACTTGCGGAGCCTCAATCCAATATACAAAAATTTTCCAAGCCTGCATTGCTGCCACATATATGTTCGTGATGTTGGTGAGTCTGCTCTATGTTATTTTGTCGTCCTTCGTGATGATTATCAGTACTTTACCACATGCCGAATCCATTATGTGGACGATATCATTTGATTTCAGCCTTGTCTGACCTTTGTTTTCTCTGTTCGCATTGAATCAACCCGCTAATTTCTCTTCCCCAATCCAGGTGCATATCATACCCTGCTTTGCGTCATGTAACTTGTACGTTTCTCTTCCTCTTTTACATTCTCATTTCTCGGATGAAACCTATTCGATGGGCGGACCGAATGTGTTTGCTCCCTTATAAGTCTCCCAATGTACAATGCGGAGATGGAGCATACTCTTGTTGAAATGCATCGAAAGCTGATCTGTTTCTTTGATCTTTTGTTTTATCAAACGCCATGATGATCACGATGCTAATCTAACTTCATTGCAGGGCTCCTTTTTCGTATGCTGTTATGATCATCGTATATACTTACGGTAATAGCCCTATCATGTATCTTCTGTCAATGCTATCTTGTTCGTGTCAGATGCCTGCAATGTCCTTCAGCCTGCGATACAACGGGCTTATGCTTCCCAGAGGAGTTGGCCTTAGCCGTACAGATGATTGAGGGTGACAGTTGTGACTACAAGGGAGGTCTTGTGCGCAACGGCTGTAGTAAGTAATGCTGGTCACAGACCGATGTTTCCCCCTTGATCATAACTTAAACACCCTTCAGGAATACCTCATCGACAGCCAATGACTAAGACGCCGAACCCTCCGCTCTGGACAAGGAGCGTCTGTGTTAGTAGATCCTGCAGGACTTACTTGCACTCCTTGGGACAGCAATCAAAGCCAGAACCAATGCGGCAATCCTACTTCGAGACTATTCGCTGCTACGCTACAGGCATTTTCGCCCAGGGATGGAACCATGATTTCAAGCCCAGTTCGGACTTGTACAGATCCTCTGAATGATAAACCCAACGTTCCCGCGCACTATAATACGGTTCTAGTGAGTTCGCCTGTGGCTTGGGCATGACCGCAGTCTGCCGTCGCTTGCCATGACCCGCTCGACGTCAAGTTTTCCATGACCCGTGGTGATAACCCCTCATTTTCTTCTCTGCATGATCTGTGCATCCATACGATCTTTTGCTTCACTAATAATGATATCGAACCGTGTGTGCAGGCGCTGGCAGTCTTGGAGGCTATGGGTAGGAAAGTGAGCATGAGACATTGACTCGCGAAAATTTGTCTTACTGTATGGTGTGGGATAGGTGATAGTCCAGGATGTGGATTAAGTCGATTCTGATCGACGGCCAAAACATTGCGCGGATAATCAGGTAACGGAGGTCCAAGTGCCACTCTGCGGAATGGGAAACAAAATGTTTGAGCCTCGAGTGCATCCAAGTCTGGCGGATCCGGCTTGGTGTTGCGTGCCAACCACTGTGGAATACGAGGTAGAATGTATTGATAGGCTTTGCAGCAGGGACCATACATGTACACCAGAAAACCTACACCTGCAGATTGAGGAAATTTGCAACGTTAGGTCACGATGGCAGCGGAATAAAGAGCAGGAATCGCTCACATAAGAGAATGACCATGCAATAATCGAACCAATCCCAATCTTCAGCATCGTGATCAGAGTGGAGCAACCCATAAACGGGAGATGATAGACAGAGAATAACAGCGGTTGCTTGAGCGATGTTACCGTTCATGGTGGTGGACCGTGACTGCAGTCGAATTTCAGTACAGCGTAGTCGCTTGTAACGAACTTTTAATTAGCCCCTCTCCCAATTCACTCATCGGAATCCGCGGCGGGGACCATTGAAGTTATTGAATGGACCATTACGTGATCCTATTTCAAACGAAGAACAGAAATGCTGATCGATATGGGGAACCACTACGCAAGTAATCATGAACTACACATGCACACGGCTTTTGCCTCACTACTAGTGACGTTGAACGCGTGTACAGGCCTGGAGGGTATGTGAACATGAAACACTGCACTCACAAATCCGACTTACTGATTATCATCATGGAGTGACGGGAGGGGGAGGGGGCGATAGCCCAGGATGTGAATTAAATCGATTCTGATCAACGTCGGAAACATTGCGTGGATAGTCAGGTGCCCAAGGCCCAATTAGCCCTTTGCAAAATGGGAGACAAAAAGTTTGAGCCTCCAGTACATCCGGGTCTGGTATTTCGGGCTTGGTATTGCTACACGCCAACCACGGCCGGAAAATGTATTTATAAGAAAAATACAATATCGATGAGAGAACCAATCCATCTGCAGATTGAATAGATTTGCTTATAGCGGCAGTAGCAAAGGACGAATCACTTACAGGTGAGAATGCAGGCGCTCCACAAGATCCAATGCCAACCTCCAACTTGACGTTTCCAGGCCTCATTATCAGACTGCGAGTTCTCCCCATGAACTGTAGATGATAGGAAGAGAATAATAACATTTGCTCGAGCAATATTACGGTTCATGGTGGTGAAAGACTGGGTTGTTTTGGGCCCCTGTCTCAATTGTAAACTGCGAAACCTTGTCTAATGTTCCTCTGAAGTTCGCCTGCGATGATAAAACGTATGTGTACATGAGAGAATTGAAAAATTCTCTAGGAATTGCGTACGAGAAAATATAGATGAACTACTCTTGAATCCGTCTAAATAATGATTATTCTCTATAGGAGGGAAGTGAGCATGATGCATGGTCTCGTAGAGATGTGGTATGGAGGGGGGGTGATGGTAAATCGTGTTGTACACTGAATTGATCCGTGGATGATGCGTCGATGAAGATTTATAACCTCAAGCAAGCCAGCCCCTATGGCATATTATGTCATTGACCGTGATATCTGAATCGCCGCTGTCTCACGCTCAGCTACTGTAAGCTTCTTTTCGTTCGTAGCATGTTCTCCTGGTTCCACCTGCGAGCGTAAAAAGCATGTAGTAGATGATCGATGATCTAGCAGAGCCATAGCCAGCACTGCCTAGCAGTACTCGTTCTTCCTTTGACTCCAAACTAGTCGTCAATAATGCATAGAAGAGTCGCCCAAACTGTTGCCGTATTGCCCCGTAGGGCAAGTCAACGCCCATGGGTGGATCCAGATTCAGAAGCTGAAATAGCGCATCAACGTACAGCAAGCAGTCTCTTCCCTCATGTGCCTTCCACCCTCGGCCAGCGACCGACCTTGGACAGCTACTACGACATTGACTCCCACAGTTATACAGACTTTGGCTTCCGACGAATGAGCTCATCAGACGACAGCATTGCGAGCGCTGGCGATCACCCTAGGCTCAGTAGCAGCCCTGTCAGCATGCACCATGACGATTCAGCCTCGACCATGCCACAAGAAGATGTGGTTGATACGGTTTCGCCCCTCCAGCCTGAAAATATCGAGCAGCTGGACGACGAGTTTGACGAGATCGAGTGGGAACTGCAAAATAATGGGTTGTATGTCGGTGCGTTTCTTTTTTTCCCAGCTTCTTTTCCAGCCATCTAATTTATTTCACTCACACAGGCTCTTACTCTCGTACTGTCTTGTGGAATGCCCTTGTGCCACTTTTTGCGGTAGTCATTTTCATCACCCTTGCGGTGCTTCCCCACCTGGCCTGGCCTATAGCAAGTTCCCCGTCACGATACCCAAAATCATTTCCCCCTCCTTTACCTGAAATATTCCTATCTAGCGCATTTTTCAGCCTCGCCCATCTCCTTCGTGTCCCTTTGTACTCAACTGTATGCCTTCTACTACCCCCAGAGTCCGCCTCCTTCGCGTCGACACTCCTAAATGTACTCCTTACCAATGGCCTTCGTCTCGCAGCATTGGCGATCCTGCAAGTCAAGCACACAATGGATTATCCCACCCCAACTTGCCAGGACCCTGCGTTCCGCACCGTATGGTGGCTTTCACTCAACTTCGCCGAAGTGATTGTTGCCATAGTACAGGGGTACGAGCAGCTTGCTCTCTATCGCGACGTAATGGTCCCAGAAGGAAGAGAAAACGAATACCTTGAGCTTCTGAAGTCTGGGTCTTCCACTCATTTGGCAGACAACGATGTGTATCCTCTTGAGGAGGCATCTGAAGATGCTTTGGAGGACGGGGAGGGTTCCCAAAGCGTGGACTCCAAAATTGATCGTGGTATGGAAAAGTTGCTTGTAATCAAAGCGAGGGAAGAGCTCGAAGAAGTCTACGGGTTGCCCGTCATTGTGTGTACATCCGCTTCCTTGCATGGAATAACACTCTAACCTTCATGTATGTGCTCGTAGAAAATTCCCGTCTTCATATCATGCCTCCAGCGCTTTAACTCCATCATCCTGTCCGTAGGACTAACCCTTCTCCTATCCTCAGCCTATCTCCGGTCGCCACTGTCGCTACCCGAGGTCGACCAGGTTCACACGAGGCCACATACGGGCTCGCACGTGCCATTCATCATTACTCTACCGCTAGTGCTTTTATTGCACGCCTCGCTCGCGGTGCTGCACACGCCAGCTGTTTTACCTCGCATAGGCGTACACACGGCAGCGTATGTGGGCGTGTTGGCCGGTATCATGAGCTTCTTTGCCGGCTTGGCTGTTTGGGGTGCCTTGTCTTGAGGTCACAGGTGTACGATGTGGGAAGAAAAAAATTGTCGCTGTTGCTTGCGTTCTGATTTGTTTTTGCTGTCATGTTTTCGGGTCGTGTATACGCATGGGCATGTAGATAGGTTTGGGTTTTCTCTGTTGTACGGTGCTGCATTATTATGGTCGATACACTTGTGTTGGATAACCCTGGAATCGATGCGGTACTTGTTTGGCAACTTGATCGCGTGATACTACTTGACAGCTCTTCCATGCTTCTTGTCTTCCATCAGTACTTACTTACGGATCTAGAACTTGAAGAAACGACTACAAACTCTTTACATATTTTCATTCGCCTACGGTTCTACCAGGGAAGACTAATTGGTACTTACATGAAACTACACCCAACATGTACCACCTGTTAAAAGGCTTACACGAATACTTGACAAGGTAAGGCTTTGACGTTGCTACTTCACCTGCGGCTGAAGATGACAGGAAAGAAGAGTTTTCAGTGATCATCATCGGCCTTGATGGAGCGGGAAAAACGGTTCGTTTTTTCTATCTTTTGCTTCGAGTCCGACATAATGAGAAAGAGAATAGACGTTACTGGAGAAGATAAAGACTCTGTATAACGAGACACCTGGTCTTGACCCGTCTAAGATTGGCCCGACAGTAGGGCAGAACAGTGCGTCTCTGTCCCATGCATTCCATCCCTCTCTGATTCACTGTCTCCCACATCGTAGCTGGAAAAATATTGCTCCCCTCAAGTATCCTAAACTTCTTCGACCTCGGAGGACAACGCGGCATCCGGTCCATCTGGCATAGATACTACGACGACTGCCACGCCGTCGCATACGTGATCGACGCGCAGGATCGAGAGCGGCTCAGCGAGGGCTTGGAAGTCTTTGGTACGTTCGCATATCTCAAAATCGCTACCTCACAGCTTCAGACTCATGAGTTGCGATGCGTAGATTCCGTCCTATCATCACCACAGATCCTCAACGTCCCTCTGCTCCTTCTCGCAAACAAGCAGGATTCGCCTGAGAGCCTGTCAGCGACGGAGATTCGGCATGATTATGAGGAGTGGGATCAGCGTCGGAGAGAGAGCGCGCGGAGAAGGTTCGGTGAGGATGAGGATGCGGAGATGGAGAGGAAGCGTCAGAGGATAGCGAGTTTGGATGTTATGGGCGTATCGGCACTGGATGGGTGAGTGAGCATTTGTTTTGGGTTCGGTGCTGGAGACAACTGGCTCTTCTTAGTGCTGGCGTTCGGGAGGCTGTGGACTGGTTGTTCTTGCGGGTGCAAAATAGTAGACGGTGCGTAACTTGCAGATTGAGTGTCGGGTTTCTGACTGGTTTTTCGGGCAGTGACCTGGCGGACCGGTAGCCAGTGCTTTGGGGCGTGACTTTGGGTTTGACCTTGTCGGATGTCTGTGTTTGTGCGAGGTCCTATGTGCTAACGTTCCGCGACGTTATTATAAGCCCCAAGTTACAACTTAGCAACTAGCGTTCGCTCGAATTCATGGACCTCGTGCTCGTACCTGCTATTTTCGATTTACAGAACTTGATAGATGAGTAAGTTCTCACCCAGTCATCTAGCACACAAGGCGGTATCATATATTGCGCTCATTTCCGTAAGTGCGAGTGCACTCAAGTATGTTGCGCTCGAAGCGTAGCACTTCCTATGCCATCATTCCGGGAGTTGCACTATCCGTCCCGTCACTGCTAAATCCGTTGTTCTTTGTGGTATCACAGTCTATACAGTGAGAACGTAGATCCAAGCACGCACTCGTCGAACTGATGCCCGAGTTCTGAGTATCATCTGGTGATCGGGTTGAGTAGAACGAACCCTTGGACTTGGATGGTTCTTAGTTTCCG
Organism: Rhizopogon salebrosus TDB-379; assembly: GCA_029603245.1. Lineage (NCBI taxonomy): Eukaryota > Fungi > Basidiomycota > Agaricomycetes > Boletales > Rhizopogonaceae > Rhizopogon > Rhizopogon salebrosus. The sequence continues at coordinate 132,825 of MU837051.1, read as the reverse complement.
TCCATCCCGGCTTGACGTTGCCAATGGCGGGCAGCTGAATAGGCATTTCGTTCTCTGTACTTGGCACTAAATTCCTTCTTGGTTGACATTCTTTTCGCGAAGCTACAGCGAATTGCCGGGGACCTTTTCAAAGTGGATTACTATATTAGGGCAGGCGGAGCCCCTGTCAGCCATGTCAGCCAGTCTAAAGACTCGGACGTTGAACTTGCTTGCTTCATTCACTCCTTCCATTATCCACTCCTTCATCCATTTACTCTACCTCCTCACTCACTTATATTATGCGCACATTTATACCCTCGTTCGTTGCTCTCACGGGTATCTGTACCATCGTCGCAGTCGTTATGGTCCTTCCCCTCCCTGCTGGAGCCATCCCGCGTCCTCTTACTCCTTGCCCCTACCGCTCGCCCGCCCTCGTTCATGGCGAATGTCCAGTCCAGATAGTAGCCGCGTTACCATCCTTTCTAAAGAGAGGATCGGACCCCCAGGATTCTCACACTCGTATTCCCGGGGCAACCGACATCGTGGTACGTAGTTTACTTTTGCACTTTTTTTCTATAATCACGACCCGCCATTTTAGAGCGGAGCGCAGGGCTTGTACACCGCACTCCCTGTTCCTGATTCTACTTCGTACGGTACGACCTCCACCGGCGGTAGACCAACATCCGCGTCTAGCACGCCCGCATCTCAGGCTCTTCAGCATACTCTTCCCTCGTCTGCACCTGAAGTACAGATTGCAGCTCTTGTGTCCCTGACTTCTGGCCCCGCTGTCCCCACATCCTCCTCCACGGGCCTGACCACTCCCCAAACGACGTCAACCTCGCACGACGTGGGGGACGCCAAGTCCGAGGCCTTGGAGGTATCTGCGGGACCTCAAGCGTCTGGCAGGGACTACTCCGTGATTATCCTCCCCCTTCTCCTCGTCGGTCTTCTCTGCGTCGCGGGATTCGTTTGGATCCCCTGCCGTTGCCGCCGTCGACGCATCGAATCCCAGCCCGAGCCCGAACCGGAGCTCAAGCTTAATCCCAGTCCCAATCCAAGTCCAAATCACAAGCCCCAGTCCCAGTCCCCGTCCTCGTCCCAGTCCCAATTCCAGCCCCAGCCCCAGCCCCTGCCTGAGCCAGAGCTCAAGCCTAATACTAATACCAATCCAAGTCCAAATCACAAGCCCCAGCCCCAGCCCCAGTCCCCGTCCTCGTCCCAGTCCCAGCCCGGGCCCCAGTCCCAGCACGAGTCCCAGTCCCAATTCCAGCTCCAGCCCCAGCCCGAGTCCCAATCCCAATCCCAGCCGGAGTCCCAATCCCAGCCCCAGCCAGAGTCTCAATCCCAGCCCCAGCCCCAGCCCCAGCCCGAGTCCCAGCCCCAGCCAGAGTCTCAATCCCAGCCCCAGCCCCAGCCAGAGTCTCAATCCCAGCCCCAGCCCCAGCCCGAGTCCCAGCCCCAACCCCAGTTCCGAGCCAAGTCCAAGTCCCAGCCCAAGCCTAGTGCTCCCGGGCTTGGTGCTCCAGGACTTGGTGTTCGCGGGCTTAGTCTTCCTGCGCTTAGTGTTCCCTGGCCTACAGCAAGCCGAGCCCCTTCAAGTTCAAGTCATATTTCTTCGACTTCAAGCCGCCGTTCTGCAAAATCAGGCGGTTCTGTACCTTCAAGCACCTGGGGAACTTCAGCGAGAAGTTATTTCGAGCCCCGGGCTAGTCCGGAAGGCCCTTCCGCTAGCTCAACGACCGCGCAGGTAACACTGCATTCGTACAATGCTTCCGAAGACTCAGCGATCGCACGGGGGACTGACGCGCAGTGGTGGTAGTTCGACAACTGTGCTTGCAACCACAGGAGTCAGGGCAAGTTGGCAACGTACTTCGTTTCAAGAATCACGCTCATTTACATTGTAATTGTATTCATGATTGTACATATTCTGGATTCGCAGTTTACGCATGGATCCACCTTCTTTTGTATTCTGATAAATTCCTAGAAATCCGTCTGAGAATCACTTCGTATGAAAAGTTGACGGTTCTCTTGGTAAGATGTGCAGTCTCAGATTTGTAGTCCGTGTGGATCTTACAGCAGTTTTCAAGAATAATGAGATTTGTCATTTTTTTTCGACTGCCGCAAATGCTTCCTATTTGGGATATACCCGTAAAACGCGTCGTTTA
>MU837051.1:39257-78270 GCA_029603245.1 Rhizopogon salebrosus TDB-379 | reverse complement strand
ATTCCGGTGCAATCGGCTCCCAGCAAGTTGGCGGTCACACTTTTTCGGTGTTTGTTGTGATGAACCGTGACTAATTGTAACGAAATCGTCACATTCCCCTGCCATATTTGTGACTTGCCGACTTCTGTAGTGTTGCCGCACTATTGCCACAATGGACGAGCCTAATTTCTGCAAACAGACACTCCGCGGATACGGATTTCTCATAGCACGACTGTTTCTTGTTAATTCAATTCTTGGAACTTGAAGATGACGAAGTGGTGAAAGCTTGTGTACAGACTTGCGACCACCTCATTTCCCCCATCGTGCACAATCGTCATTTCCCCACATTACTCCGCCGTTGCCGGCACCCTGCAGTTGTAGGAGTCGCAGCAGCGGGCTCGGAAATTACTATGTACATTGATGCGATCTACCCACCCCGAGCGGATGTCGACCTTGCACAACTGCTGTCTGCTCGGTCACACCGAACGTCCCTAGGCAGATGCATTCAGGTCCTCGTGCCGAAGGTGCATGCTCATAATCACTGCCCACTCATGTCAGACATAAGGGCACTCACCCTTGGAAGCATCGCTGACTGCTTCAAATTACAGGCCTCATCATTGCTCCTACTTCTCTCTACGAAATCCCGATTGCGATGAGTGTCAGCTCACCCTCCAGAACCTGCGGCGACATCGAAAATCAGTACTCACAGCATTCTATTAGTAGTCAACAGCGGCTACCCCAACCCTTTTTCCGGATTTTACCATCAGTAATTGATGTCCCTTTCTGTCGTCTATTCCTGGCTACTATGGGGTGGTATGTTCTTGGGCAAATTGATATCAAGGACTTCCTCGACGATGTGGAAAGGAGTGGCGACTGGGAGAAGCATAATGCGCGCTTCCGCGATGCAGTGTGTCAGATAAACACGGCCGTGAGCATTGATTTAATCCCTGCTCTGTTTTGAAAGCACGACTGACTGTTCGCTTTCTTAGCAAGGACTGGTCCTTGGTGTATGTGCTGCATTTATGACCACTGTGCCTCCAGTTTCAGGTGTCGACTATACTTCGAGCAGTTGCTATACGATGTTCTGCGTGGCATTTTTGGTATCTATAGCGGGACTAGTTTACCAGCTGTTGTTTTTCCAAGCCAGCCAAGCATTGTCCCAACAACCCAGCGTACCTGTAGGGAGTTTTCCAAAGTCTCGAGTGTTCGAGTCATATTGACCATTATTGCCAGCGGGACGTACTCCTTGATTACATCGAGCTCTTCTGTTTACCACAATACGCTCTTCTTTGGTCTTTGGCTTTTCTGGCAATTGGTGGGTTTGTCTCTTGTTTTTATATTCAAGACTGACTTTAGGGAATTTACCAGGTTTTCTGCAGGCCCTTCTGCCGGGTTTTATGCACTATTTCGAATTGGCCATCCCATTTTCCCTGATCTTAACCGCCCTTTTCACGAGTCATGCGCCAGGGACGATCACCTTGACGCGTCGATTCGCGGACATTATGTCGATAACCATGATTGTTGTGGTCTTTACGGTGGGGTGGAAAAGCTCCATGTGAACGCCATGTATATGTAGGTTGCCTCGCTTCCGTGTCTCATATTTATAAGTATATATATTCACTGGATCATTTTGGATGTTGGCTGCAATGCTTGTATATCTATTTTACTATACATGCGTAGTATTCCGGAGTCAGGACATTCTCGATACACTCACTCAATGTATACATGTTTGTCATCACCTTACCCTCAGTCCCCCATCCGAGACTGAGGGTATGTCCATTCTTTTCTAGCTACATGGCTCGTATATTAAATGTTGGAATATTCGATCAGACGTATTCGTGTTAGACTCATGTTGTCCACGAGGTACTTGATTTAAGTACGCACCTACTTACAGTTGGATAGCCAAGCGTCGAGTTTGTAACCACGTATCATCTACTACAATTACATTCCACATTAACTTGGGTAGGATCACTCGCACTGTATCTACGTCACGGTATTCATGCTTCGAAGTTTGAAAGTCGGCATTCTGCCCTCCATGTTACACGTTATAACCTTCACGGCTTTGAGCCTTGTAACAGTTCATCAGACATAGGGACTGTTAGTCATTATCAATAGAAGCCCCCATTGGAAAATGATGAGATGTTAAAGGTATGATACAATAAGAAAGAACTCGCCTCGTCAAGAGTGAACAAATTCCGATACAGCATGGCGCTCTTCTCTGTGGAACCCGAGGCTGAGCCACAACGGTTCGAGAAGGTACACATACTTATTTATTCTCGCATGAACACTGTTCTTACTGCCAAGCAATCTACCGCCGCAACTCTGTACTATGCTGTGAAAGCAAATTAATTACTATGAAGTGATATTAAGATATATGGGAAAACTGCCCGAATATCTCTAACATCCTGACGGCCATCATATCACGTAGAGAAGCCATGTCTTTGACTTGTGCAATAATTGTTATGACCGAGTCCGCCTCATCGCTGGGCTAGCAGAAGTGCACCAAAACTTAAAAGGCTGTCCGAGGCGGATAATCAATCGCAATGCTCACGAGTCAGATTCTGAATGAAGCGGCCCGTGTTCTCCAGGACACATGTCCGAGAAATCGCACAACGAAGAACTGGGCAGGGTTTGATAATCTTCCATGCTCTGCGCAGCGCCTTCGAGGTCAAATGGGTCCACACAGTCATGCAGCTCCAGGACTCTACAGTCCTACGGACGGACAAGTAAGAATGTTCCCCGAGTGGACATTGCGCCTGAAGGGAGGACCTCTCCTCCGTGATGATCAGCAGGATCCGAAGACGACCTGCCTTGATTTCATATGTCAAGCGTATTTTCTGCACTTAACGAGGCCTCGGTCTCACATCTGTGACAAGAACACGATGCAAGGCAAATGCAGTTGGCGCTATGCGAAACGAGGAGCGGTCAGGTGCTCAAGTGTGATGTACAACTGAAACGCCAATTTTATTGCACCAGCATCTATAGAAGTCTGTATCTCATCGTCAGATAGAGACAGTAGCACTGACTCGGATGGAGGAGCTCTGTATGAAGTGATGTCGGCCGGCAGACAGCTGCTGGACCGTGATGATCTTCCAATTCAGTATATGTCGCCGTAATGGGCTATGACATCATGCAAGAACTGCTCGAGCGCATTTTGCTTCTTCTCGTCGTAGATCGGAGATAAGTGGACTGTAGGATGCCAAACAATGAATGTGCGACATTTTCCTGCAGTGTCATGATATGCATAGACGCCCATTGTAGTTTCTCTCGGGCGACTCTCACCCGTGGATGGAAGGCGACGAGCGCCCATCAATTTATACCCGTCGCATTCTCTAATGATCATAGTACATCCATTGTGGTTGAGGAAGCGATCATCGAGATATAGGGTCCAGTCCTTCTGGTAGAAGAGGAAGATGTTGAGAATCAAGAATTCCTGAACCATCCCTCAGCTGTCCCGAATGCTCAATGCCAATGCGCCGGATGTCGACAAGGGCAGGACATCGGATAGGTATATAATCGTAAGCGCTGAGTGACAATACCAGGCAAACATGGAGTTGACAGCTTGTTGGAGCTCGATGTTATAATTCTTGTCGATGCAGCGCATATCGCTCGAAGCTCAGCGATACCCAAGCATGAGCAACTTTGCAGAATGACAGCAACCTCATGTACTCCGTGCTTCCTTTGAAGGCGTTTATCTGTGCATCTTGATCACATAGGTACCCGGTGGAGGTATAGATGGGACGAGGTGAGGCATTTTCCATATGAGCGTCAATGACTCATAGAACGCAACTTCTGCTTCAGAATGAGAAACATACTGCCGGCACAACTCTTCGAGTGTTTCAACATATGTGTGAGTCGGGGCTTATGTTGCACTTGCACGTCGGGACTACTTACCATCTATCTTGGAAGGTATGGTTTCAAAGGCCTCTATCGCTGCATCATACCGCTGGGCACCATGGATAGCTGCGTGCTTCAGCCAGTATCCAAGATAAAACGCAGGGCTGAATTCGATTACCTACGTTGTCAGCAAAACTTCAGCGTTGACTACAAAACGATAGATCTGATCGCACCTTTCTCGCATCAAGTCTGGTTAACACACAATACTCGCCTCCACGATACAGTAACAGTATCGGGGCATTGGGATAATGGCAGCTAGCTCCTGGACGCGCAGCATCGCCTCCTCGTGTTGATTTGCATTCAAAAGTGCAATTGCCTAAGGTCACGATGAAGCAGAAGAGGATGAGAGAGGATATTAACGTGCCTTGATCAAAAGAAGAAAAACAAATTTTGAACCTCCGTTCGTGAACATGAATGCGAGGTCAAACGCTTCCATCACGACCCGGAAGAGATTCCATTCGCAGAGTGCAAATACCCAGGGAGATATAGCCTGTCAATAAAGGATGGAGGTTGATGGACTGTCAAATTAACCAATGTCAAGGCGGTCGTGGTGGGTCGGCGCATCTTACCTAAGTGCATCCTGAGGCACGTCGTCCCGGTTGTTGTATTTGTTCCATCGGCATCAATCAATCGTGCCAGGCAGCTTTCCGGCCACAGGAAAGTTCCCAATGACGCACGTATTTTGGATAGCCAAGTGTGTAGACAGGGTCTGCATGAAACATACTCATATCAAGTTGTCTGCCAGAAATCAACGTAGACTTACCTGGCTTGTTGCCTGTTCCTCTAGAACGTTCTCCAACAAATTTCCCTTGGGCATGATGAGACGACTCTGCCTCTGGGATGGATAGGATATTACCTCTGACACCTGTTCCCTGAGAGCATCCTCCAGCAAAGCATCCTCCTTCGATAACGAGGACATCCTGCTATCGACCAACCAGAACTGTAAAATGGACTTCGCGTGGTGCATGCCATCCGATATCTGCGACTCATCAGAGAAGATAATAAATGAGCAATGGGCGACAAAACACCAATCAAGTAGCTCGTCAACGACAAACAAAACCGTAGTCCACAGTGGCGAGCGGTGGTAAATGAGCCCAATATGGATCATGTGAAGCGCTCCTCATAGGATTTCCGTCCGGAATGGTCTGAATGTTGCAGTAACGAGGAAGGTAGTTACCGATTTGCAGAATAAATAGACAGTGTGCAGGTGGCATCTCCGGGAGGAAGCTGTCTTGACAATGAAAGGCAGTCACGGTCGGGATATCTGGAATTTTGTGTCACTCTGACGTTTGCAGTACAAGGCATGCTACAGGTGAAGGATTTGTCGATGGGTTTGCATATAAGTGACGCACCAGTGCAGTCGCATATTATGTCGTCATTAGGGTCTGACCACGGGGGAGCCCTTCAACAACATGGTGATTGTCACTTGTAATTTATGTAAAGTATTATTACTGTATAGGACCGGTCCTTTGAATTTGCCCACTACAGATATGACCCCATGCCTGTCGATGACATTCCTATGTTACACGATGCGGAATTGATACTTGCGATATTGTACACCACACAAATTGACTGATTTTGCCCACTCTCCCGGGCCCTCATACTCGGGTCCAGCGTCTGTGGTGCCACCCGAACATAATCACCTGTTCGTGTCCACTGACCGGCCATTTCAACATCATCCATGTACTAGCAGTCTTGTGGAGATATCGAGTTCATTGCCATCATACTCGCCCTCTTCTTCGGCGGTCACTACCAGGGAAATCGATTTTGAAGCGTCCTCCACCCACTCAGACTGGCATCCTCTCTCGAATTCTCCACACAATCTCCCGCTTCTGCTATTGAGAACACCAAACCTTTCAAGCATGCTCATTTCATATGTGCCCAACCCTTTACAGTCTACCCTATATCCCCTTGTCGAGCTTCCGTCGACCCTCACGTTCAAAGACCCGAAACGGGCGATTGAAGATCAGGAAGTGGAGAGACGCAGGAAAATGGTCAAAGGTAGTTCCAGTGATGGAACTTAAACAAGGTGGAGTCGTTCTACGGAGAATGCTGCGCCTCAGCAGAGGAACAGCCAGATTCTGCGTCAAGGGGATAAAGTTTATTACTTGTGACCGCGTCGCTGAGTTCCGGGCACATCAACCTCATCCCGCACGTTGTGTTACCCAACAGTGCACATAAGGCACGAACCCTTGGTCTGTGGATCTTTCAAGTGGATAATTGACACCCACATCCCCTCTGTAGGGAGTGTAAAGATGTAGGTCAGCTTTTCACCTGGCTGCCTCCGGCTCTGCTAAGCATATGCCAGAAATCAAAAGTTATACTTTATGCGCTTCATACACAAGACACCCTCATCTCCCTCTCTGTCTCGTCAAACAGTCGCCTAAAAGCTCCCGCGCTTGAAGTGTTGGGTTGTTATGCCTCAAATGTGGGTTATCTCTTGGATCTCAGTATAGAAGGAACTTGGAACGAACGGCTTAAACTGTCTTCCTTCGTCTATAGGCGTGGTCCAGCGATTTCCCTGATTTTCATTGTTCGTATCAGCGCCTCACTTCTACGGGATCATCTGGTTACTGTGCAGCAAGTATCAGTGGGTTTAGGAGCGTTGCTTGCTGCTGTGTCAATACACGCAGTTGATGTTGTAATGATGATACTGGCAGGCTTTGATTTTCGCTTCGCACGAGTGTCAGGAAGGCACTTCTGGCTTTCCATTTTTCATTTGTGCTCGTTGGAACTACTCATGGTTGCGTTCGATTGCTAGGGTCCACTTATATATGTTGAACAGGCCCGGGCATCCATTCTTCGCCGTAGCGTTGTTCAAGTTGTCACGTCCAGCAATGCTGAACTCGTGAACTTCCGCGACAACTCTCAATCTTATTAATAGCGCCCAACTTACCAAATTGTAAGTGGCATGCTGTAATGAACGGCACCGCTGTGCAGCGTGCGAGATAAAAGTAGCTTGTACTTATCATTAGAAATATCGCCCTGATCACAGGCTACTTCACAACATGTCCGACACAAACACCCTGCCCCCGCCCCCGCCTCCGACCTCTGCCCCCGCCCCCGACCTCTACCCCCCACCCCCCCAGCAAGCGACCACCGCAAGCTACCCGCCGACACCTCCTGTCGCCGCCACCATACTCCCCGTGCAAGCGACCACCGCAAACTACCCGCCGGCACCTTCCAGGGAATCCACAAATAACAAACAGCTCCCAAAATTTCCTCAGCAGTGGAAGCCGCCATCAAACCCTCTTCTGCAGCGTCTTTTTGCTACTGCCTGCTTTTTATGTCTTGGACAGTGGGATCTCAAGATATTTTGGCGGAGACTGGTTGAGGACAACGGTTGGGAGAGGTATTTCACGGGTTCTCGTGATGCTGTGATGCAGATCACGACAGCGGTGAGTGTATTGTTAGTACTCATTCTATCTGCCAGGAAAGATTGATATCTAGTCTTTCTTAGCAAGGACTGATCCTCGCTGCGAATGCTGCATTTATAACGACCACACCTCCTCTTCTATCAGTCGACTATACGTCCGGCCAATGCTACCGCGCACTCTCTATATCGTTTATATTCTGTATAATTGGACTAGTCTCCCAGCTGATGTTTTTCGGGGTGAATCTGTCATTGTCTCGGCAAATCAGCCTACGTGTAGGAAATTTTCAATCGAGTGCTACTATCATTGACCCTGATCTAGGATCCAATGTCGCCTACCGCGCTCATGTTTTACTGTGTGCTCTCTGTTATTCCGCTGTGGGTTTTCATAATATCTTTGTATTCCCTGGCAGTCGGTCAGTGTGAGATCTCTCGTTTTGTGTTTCGGCGCTAAATTTTAGTATCATCAGCTTTCTTGTCAACGTTTATGAAGCCAGGTTATATGTTATGCATGGCTTATCTTTTGCTATACGCCTTCTTCCCGAAGATTGGTCACCCCAATACATATGTCGTCTTGATATGTATATTCGCTTTGGTTTTATGCGTTCTTGGGGTTCTAGTACTTATATTGATGCCTATCCCCTAGGCAAGGAAGACAGCTCCCGATCTTTTCCATAACCCCACTCTACATTATAACGGTTCTAAACCTTCGCGTAGCTGGCGTAAAGAAAGAGAGGTCTTGAGGGCGTGTTAATCTGTAGTAGCCCGTGTAACTTACATGACTTTTGGCTGAGCGCCACCATAAATTTTTCGAGCTAAGTAGAAGATGGCGGTGTTCTACATATATGCAACTAGTAGATAGGACGAGGTTCATAACGCACGATAGTATCCATCAGGTGTGATATTGAAGGGAATGATATAAAATAACACAAGTAAAAAATGACAGAAAAGAAAGATATGCGTGGCGATATGTGTATGTACCTATGTAGAAAAACTAGCGCTAATATGCACCGATGTATGTATGAAGCTATCCATATTATGAACAGCAACAGCAACATATTCAGTGTTCTTCTTCCAGACGCATTGAGCGCTGCCGGAAATTGATGATTATGGGACAACAGTGAAAGAAAGAATATGAAACGGAAAAAGTTATCACCGTTTCCGTTTACCACTTACGATGCCCTCTCCATCCACTACCATTCCCGCCATTCCCATTCCTATGCCCGAACCTGATGCCCATGCCCTCAGCACTACCGCTCCCATCCCCACTCCCCAGATCCACATCCCCATTTGAATCCTCTAGCATATCTATCATGTCCTCGTCAAGGTCGGCATCATCCAGATCCTCCAGTTGACGCAGATGCAAAACGTGCCCCGCCGTCCGTATCCTCACGCGCGGCCTCGCACCAGTATCGCCCTCCACATCCGTCTCTGCGCCGTCCTGCCCCACCGGCGGAGCGAGCACCTGTGACTTCTTCATCTTTCCTTCATATCGTCATCATCATCGTGGTCTTGGTAATCATCGCAATTCATCACAGTCGTTGTCTTCGGGGGAAGAAGAGGCTTCAACACCTTCGTCGAGGTCTGCGAAGGTGCGGCAAAGGGGGCAGCTGAATGCGGATGGGTGGCCTTCGAGGAGGGAGCGGATACATTCGTAGTGGAAGGCGTGGCTGCAGGGGGCTATGAAAAGGGCTTGACGGGTCATCACTGCGAAGAGGCCCGGTGATTTTCATGTTAGCGGTGGTGGTGGCGGTAGCGGCATGTATATGATAGGATAAGGGTAGGGTAGGGCGGGACTCACAGATACAACAATCGGGGATATTCGCTTTGGGCATTCGTTTTTTGCCATAAGCCACAGGATCTGCACATAGGGAACGAAGTTGTGGTAGTGGGTTTGTGCTAATGACGAAATCAACCCAGATGAACACATCATGAGGGTAGGAGAAGGCGTACTTGGCGCAGCTTGCAACTCGCGTCCCATATCTTCACCGATGTATAGATGAGCTCTGTTCCACCTTGATAATCCACTCCTAGCTGCACGATATCGCCATCCTTGAGCTGATGCGGTTTACTCTCGCTCCCCGCAGGACTGGGACGAAGATGATGAACGAAAGTGCCTGAAGAGGATTTGGTGTCTTTGAATAGAACTTGTCACCTTCGGACCAGATCCCTGCGTGGGCGCCGGGTGGCGTGAGACGACTTTGCTTCGAAGGCAAGTTTGTTGCGCGTTGACGGCTCCTGTTATCTGTACTGAAAAAATACTAAATCTTCGTCAACCAAGCACGCGTTCAAGGCCTACCGTGGTTCACCAACGAAGGGAGAGGTGCATGCTCAGGTTCAGGAGTATGTTGGACAGTTGACAATCTTGGATCGCATGGACCAACATATCTTGGACAAAATCATTGAGCTGATACACTTGTTGATACGAAAGACATTATGATCTTTGATCTTCAACAAAGCCCATGGCGGTTCATCCAGGTCAACGCCGGAAGATACCTAAAAGGGGCAACCATGTACGTACTATGGTCATTGTCTGTATTCCAACATTACATTCGATGCAGAATTGATACGATTTGTACACCACATAAATTGACTGATTTTTCCCACTCTCCCTCTCATGCTAGCTATAGCTCGGAATACTCGGTCTTCGGCGTCCGTGGTGCCACCCGAACGCTCTGTACTAGTTACTAGTCACCTGTTAATGTCCACTGATCAGCCATTTCAAGATCCACTCACTCAACCAATTCATGTACTAACAGTACTCCAGGCTACGTAAAGCCTCCGTGTCGAACTCGTAGGCCTAAGGAGATGTCAAGTTCTTTGTCATCATACAAACTACCAGGCAAATCGATTTTGAAGCGTCCTCCACCCACTCAAACTGGCATCCTCTCTCGAATTCTCCACACAATCTCTCGCTTCTGCTATTGACCACACCAAACCTTTCAAACATGCTCATTTTATATGTGCCCAACCCTCCGTATATCCTCTGTCGAGTTTCCGTCGATACTCACATTCAAAGATGGGAAACGGGCGATTGAAGATCAGGAAGTGGAGAGATGCAGGAAAATGGTCAGAGGTAGTTCCAGTGAAGGAGCTTACACAAGATGAAGTCGTTCTACAGATAATGCTGCGCCTCATGAACGGCCACATTCTGCGTCAAGGTGATAAAGTTTACTTGTGACCACATCGCTGGGTTCCGGGCACATCAAACGCATCCCCCACATTGTGTCACCCAACAGTGCACATAAGGCACGAACCCTTGGTCTGTCGATCTTTCAAGTGGATGTAAGTTAGCTTTTCACCTGGCTGCCTCCGGCTCTGCTAAGCATATGCCAGAAATTAAAAGTTATACTTTCTGTGTTTCATATACAAAGCACCCTCGTTTCCTTCTCTGTCGCGTCAGGCGCCCGCGCCTGAAGTGTTGGGTTGTTATGCCTCAAATGTGAGTTATCTCTTGGATCTTAGTATAGAAGGAATTTGGAACGAACTTCGAAGGACTCGGACTGTCTTCCTTCGTCTACTAGCGTCGCCCAGCGATTTCCCTGATTTTCTTCTTTCGTGTCAACGCCTCGCTTCCACCGGATCTTCTGGCTGCCATGTAGCAAGTATCAGTGCATTTCGGAGCATAGCTTGATTCTGTGTCAATACACGCAGTTGATGTTGTAATAATGACACTAGCAGGCTTTGATTTTCGCTTCGCATAAGTGTCAGGAGGGCACCTCTGACTTTCCATTTTTCATTTGTTTTCGTTGGAACCACTTGTGATTGCGTTCGATTGCTAGGGCCCACTTACATGTTGAATGTACAGGCCCGGACATCCTTTCTTCGCTGAGGCGTTGTTCAAGTTGTCGCGTCCTGCAATACTGAACTCACGAGCACCTTGTGGTAACCCTCAATCTTATTAATAGCGTCCAACTTACCAAATTGTCAGTGGCATGCTGTATTGAGCGGCACTGAGTCTGCGGTGCAATGCGACATATAAATAGTTTGTACGTATCATTAAGATTTTCGCATTGATCGCAGGCTACTTCACAACATGTCCAACACAAACACCCCGCCCCCGACCTCTACCCCCCATCCACCCAGCAAGCTACCACCGCAAGCTACCCGCCGACACCTCGCAGGGAACCCACAAATGGCAATCAGCTCCTGGATTTTCCTCAGCAGTGGAAGTCGCCATCAAATCCTCTCCTCCGGCGGCTTCTTCCTATTATCTGTCGATTGTTTATTGGACGGTGGGATCTGGAGGATTTTTGGCAGCAATTGGTTGAGGACAACGGTTGGGAGAGGTATTTCACAGCTTCCCGTGATGCTGTGATGCAGATCACGACTGTGGTGAGTGCACTGTTGTTACTCATTCTGTCTGGAAAAGACTGATTTCTCGTCTCTTTTTAGCAAGGACTGGTTCTCGCTGCAGATGCTGCATTTATAACGACCACACCTCCTGTTCCATCAGTAGATTATACATCCGGCGGATGCTACCGCTCATTCTCCATATCGTTTTCATTCAGTATAATTGGACTACTCTCCCAGCTGAAATCCTTCGGAGTGAATCGGTCATTGTCTCAGAAAATCAGCCTACTTGTAGGAAATTTTCTGAAGTATCGAGTGCTACTATCACTGACCCAGGTCCAGAATCCACTATCGCCTGACGCGCTCTTGTGTTACTGTGTGCTCTCTGCGGTTCCGTTATGCGCTTTCGCTGTATCTTTGTTTTCTCTGGCACTCGGTCGGTATTAGTTCTGTCATTTTATGTTTCTGCGCTAAATTGTAGTATTTTATCAGCTTTATTGTCAGCACTTCAGCACCAAGGTGTTGCATTATACTTATGTTTCGCGTTCGCTTGTGTATACGTCGTACCAAGTCCTGTTCACCCCAATTTAGAGGCCAGGATGACATGTATGCTCGCTTTAGGTTTGTGCATTCTTGGGGTTCTTTCAAGTATCTCGATATCTGTTTCTTGAGGGGTAGAAATAGCAGCCCGTGTAACTGAAGTAGAAGGGTGTGATATTGGAGGGAATGATATAAAATAACACAAGTAAAAAATGACAGAGAAAAGAAAGATGTGCGTGGCGATATGTGTATGTACCTATGTAGAAAGACCAGCGCTAATATGCACCGATGTATGAACCTATCCATATTATGAACAACAGCAACATATTCAATATTCATCTTCCAGACGCATTGAGCGCTGCCGGAAATTGATGATTATGAAACAAAATAGAATATGAAATGGAAAAGTTATCACCGTTTCCGTTTACCACTCACGATGCCCTCTCCATCCACTACCATCCCCGCCATTCCCACACCTATGCCAAAACCCATATTCATGCCCATGCCCTCAGCACTACCGCTCCCGCTCCCACTCCCCGGATCCACATCCCCATCTGAATCCTCTAGCATATCTATCATCTCCTCGTCAAGGTCGGCATCATCCAGATCCTCCAGCTGACGCGGATGCAAAACGTGCCCCGCCGTCCGTATCCTCACACGCGGCCTCGCACTAGTATCACCCTCCACCTCCGTCTCAGCGCCGTCTCGTCCCACCGGCGGAGCGAGCGTCTGTGACTTCTTCACCTTTCCTTCGTTATCGTCGTCATCATCGTGGTCCTGGTAGTCATCGCATTCATCACAGTCGTTGTCTTCGGGGGAAGAAGGGACTTCGACGTCTTCGTCGAGGTCTGCGAAGGTGCGGCAGAGGGGGCAACTGAATGCGGATGGGTGGCCTTCGAGGAGGGGGCGGATACATTTGTAATGGAAGGCGTGGCTGCAGGGAGCTATGAAGAGAGCTTGACGGATCGTCACCGCGAAGAGGCCTGGTGATTTTCGTGTTAGCGGTGGTGGTGGCGGCATGCATATGATAAGATAAGGGTAGGGCGGGACTCACAGATACAGCAATCGGGTATATTCGTTTTGGGCATTCGTTTTTTGCCATGAGCTGCGCCCACGTTGTGGGGATCTGCAGATAGGGAACGGAGTTGTGATAGTGCGTTTGTGCTAGCGATGAAATCAACTCAGATGAACAAGGCGGTAGGAGAAGATGTACTTGAAAGCATTTGGCGCAGCTTGCCACTCGCGTCCCATCTCAACCCTTATCTTCACCGACTTGTAGATGTCCTCTGTTCCACCTTGATAATCCACGCCTAGTTGCACAATATCGCCATCCTTCAGCTGATGCGGTTTGCTCTCGCTCCCCGCAGGACTGAGACGAAGATGATTGAGGAAAGTGCCTGAAGAAGATTTGGTGTCTTTGACATAGAACTTATCGCCTTCAGACCAGATCTCTGCGTGGGCGCGTGAGACGACCTTGCTTTTGAAGGCGAGTTTGTTGGTGGAGAGGGCGTTGACGGCTGCGAGGCCCATGCCTGAGCGATCTGTGAAGCGACCGATGCGGAGTGGGGTATCACCGTCTCTGAGATCGCGGGAGATGGGTTCGAAGCGGAGGGTACGGCGGGAATCGAGGTGGGGGACGAGGCGGATGCGGTGGGAAGGACCATTATTGCTGGTGGGGGAGGTGGTAAAAGTGGCGGCTCGGATGAGAGGGGTTGCGGCTGGCATGGGGGGAGAGTTGTTGATAGGTGATGGTGTGGGAAGGGGGATTGATGTAGACGAAGATTGGGTGACTGGATTAGAATTGTTGTTGACGGTGCCGGCTGAACGTCTACGGCGAAGGATTTGGGAGATGGGACCAAGATTGGAGATTGTTCCTGATGAGAGGGGGGCAGTATGTGAGGTATTGGATGGGATCTGGAGGGCGGCTGGTCGGCCAAAGCTTCGTCGTCGACTGTGAGAATTCGTGGTTGATGTTGATGTTGTTGGGTTTGTTGGAGGAGAATGAGACAATTCGTGTGGCTGGGAAGACGTTGGTGGATGGTGCGAAGTAGAAGTTCCTCTACGGAGAAAAGATCCCAAAATGGTCACAGTTGACCGCTGGGGGAGAACTGCTGGAGCCTCGTTCATAACTTGGTTTGGACTGGGCGCTGTCGCTGTCGCTGGCTCGATGAGCATGTCCTTTGTATTTCGTGGACGGCCGGTGTGGTAGTTGTGGATTGGAGCGGATCGTCGTTGGCTTTTCGCTTGTTTCAATTATTTTCTCTCTGTGATGGAGGCGCTGCTTAGTCCAAGGCACTTGTCCCAATTCGGCTTCTCAAGGTTACCCGGCTTCCGCCTCGACGACTCTGTGCCAGTATTTATGTAATTAGCTTGCTTTTCATTGCACTACATGCTGTTGCCTGCACGCTACTTTTCTTGCTAGAAGGTCTCTAGTGTCCACCGAGGATCTGCAACTTACTTATGCGCAATTCGACCTTTCTACCCACTTCAGGTTGCCAGGGACCACTGGCGTCTGAATCAAAGCCGCAGCTACCGCCATCTCTGCATCGGTTCGTCGGCCATCACTCACGGGTCACTGCATGTTCCTTTGCGCAGTTGAACAGCCCGAACTAACTTAAGCTCGACTCAAATTCCCGCACAAGAACGAGTCGTTCGCAATTATCGCTCACAACTGACCAGCCGGTGTCACCGGCGGGCCGCTGACACATTACTTCTGTGGTATCTGTGCTCTTTGGGCACCAGAACGCTACAGAGCTGAACAGATGTCACGGAAGTAAAACGTTTCACTGTTTTTCTGTCGGCCTTTTTACTTCCTTGATTGAGACTTCCCTTGTGAGCACTTGTTCCGTGCCGCTAAGTATAACGGGGGGATTTTTACCCCGCCCTAAAGCGCTGGAGCTTCAGGTACATAATTTCCCATTCAGCCCGCCACGTTACAGCTCATGTCAAGATCCATCCGTTTTCCACATCCTCCTTCCCTCCCGCTCCTGTCGCACCTCCCACGTGCTACTCCACCTCCTTCCCTCCCACTCTTGTCGCACCTCTTGCACGAGTGGCGCAAGACCTACTTAAGGAACACTACACTTCACCCATTCTAGCCTTGCAAAGAAATCAGTCCCACAGCACCCACCGATACCATTCCATAGATCATGCTCACTCGTCGTAAGTGTCTCGAAGGCCCTTCCCTCAACTTGCGTTGTTCCCATACCCATTTCATTCTTCCATGAACCCCCAGCTTCTGCACTCATTCCAACTATTTTTAGATATAACATAACTCATGTTAGTCTTTGGACGTTGCGTGCCGCATGTGTTCTGTCGGAGACCCGACATCTCTGACGCTGAGGAACCATAAATTGGTTTACTCAGCAAATGCTCTGGTTGACTTAACAACTGTAACGAGCGTATCTTTTTCAGGTACTACGTCATATCCCTCCTTCTTTCCGCGCATGGCAAGGAAAATACCGCTGCAGAGGTCGGGCAATCTAGCTATCCTCATCGGGAGATATTACAGACACGTGATACCCGATTCCGAGCCAGTAATCATTCAATATTATTATCAGTCATCGAGTAGGAATAATCGAGGGTGCGGCGTCGTTACCTGTTGGCGCATAATGGCGCAAAAGTTATACCAAGACACCCTTGCAGCTAGCGGCGCTGCAACGTATGATCACAAGTTACTTTCTTCGTTATTTCAGGTTGATGCCTCCGCCTCAGTTGCAGTGATGATACGTGGTTCAACGATTTTAAGCCTCACTCACGGTCCGCTACGTCGAGGCACCATGGAAATCCAGACTAAGTATTGGACATGATGCCCAGTCGATGCGTCTAATAATACGACGCGCACATACTGGTATTTGAAAGTGCATGGTGTTGCAACGACGCTGAGCACGTGCTTCAGCATGATTGTGCACTAACATTTGAGCCGGGCTTTGGTTCGTTCGTCCCTGCCAGTGCGTTGAAGATGCTGCATTTGGTCTGTTGCTTACTACATTGTCAAGTACTTTTCAGTGTCGCCCCAGTTTACCATACTAATACCATCGGATTACTCTTGCGTTCGAGATTCCGAGCGTCCTCATTTTGTCACCGTGGACGATGCCACCCAAGTAATTGACGTCCCTTGTTGATCTAACTATGTATCCAGTATAGAAAACCATGAATGTGGGATGTATAATAGGCAGCGTTAGTGGGACAGAGTGGGACAGCCATATTATTGGTAGGAAACTAGGATCTCGTGCAGTCACTTGCCGGGTTCCTAGATGGCGAGAAAATCACCAACGGATCCAGATGTTCATCATCTGGGTCCGTGAGATCGACTATCTTCTGCCTCGCATAAACGAAGCTGTGCTCCGTATGGTCAGAAATGCACCTATGGTTTTCTTCGACCTCGTTCAACGCCCAGCTTCGCCCTGGTGCCTTCGTCACCCCAAACACCCCGAGGATAGATTCCTTAACGGACTTAATTAGGTCTAGCTTTAAGCACGCCTTAGCCCTGCTTATCACATCGATCCTCCGACCTTCGATGTGGTATTTACATTTACTCACTAACCGTAAGCTGCAGCACTGCTATATCATAATCGAGACATCAGACCAGCCAGCTAGATAGTTCTACACTGCGTGAAAAGTTACAACATATACGATCGAGAATTGTGTCCAAGTATGTGCGTGTTATCGACAAGTTCCAGTCAGCTCACCCGATGCCTCTAACTAGTGAGTCCAGCACCCTAGGTGTTAAAATGCCTGTCACCAGCTGCATCTAATTGTATATACGCCACGCGCATACGATGCTGACCCCGAGAAGTACCAAAAATACAATAGCGGCACATCCCGTGATCAAGTGCACGTTTGCTTCTGGAGAATCCCTGATGTAAAGGGCGAACAGGATTACACAAAAGGTGGAACCGAGCGCAATAACGAAGAAGTAAATGTCGAGATGACCGCCCAGACTAGCTTCCAAAATCGCTGATAAGGTATTCAAGTCAGCGTAAAATACAAAGAAGAGATAAGTACACATACAGCTTCCAAGGCACAACAACGAGAGGAAAAAACCAGTGTGTGTCATAGTATATAGCATAAAGTAGGTAAGGCATCCGTATTTCGAGAGTTTATGGGTCTGGCGCGATTGTTCGCGTCAATGACATCATTCCACTTTTGTGAAAAAAAACCCCTACCATCAGCCCGCCTTCCATTATGAGTACCGTGTTGAGTCGAAAAAACAAGAGCTGGCAAAACAATCCCCAGATGGAAACTCCAAATCCCAAAAAGAGCCATATATAGCTCCGAGGGAAAGTATAGTCGAGCGCTTGAATAGGAGGTGTGGTAGTTAAAAATGCGGCGCACACGGCAAGGACCAATCCTTGCTAGGAAAATAAATGTGTCAGTTGATACCACAGGATGAGGATTGGCAGTATGCCCACAACTGTAGTGATCTGTGTTACTGTACTCCGTAAGCTCTCATTAGTGCGCGCCCAGCTTCTCTCGTCCTGATGCTCCTTAAGTCCATGTCTTCCAATGCTAATCCAGCATACATAAGAAAATACGAAACGCCCGAGCCTAGTGTTCGATAGTAGGGTGTCGATGTGCATGATGTGTAGTGGTCAATGAGGTGTCCAATATATACATCATACGATACGGTTACATCCCCATGGCAAAAGCGCTGAGCTTACTCAGTGGTCTTCTTCGGCCCTTCAAACTGAACTTGTGGTTGAATTAAACCGTGACCCTCCTCAGTGAATGCGGCAGAAGCGCACAATGATGCTGCTCCTTCAGCATGACGCATAGACCTGAGCTCGATTATGATAGAAATTGTGTTATCCAACGAAGTGAGTAAGGAATACACTGTGGCGTTGTACTGTATTCTATGTACCGTGAAATAAGGTTCAGCCACCCGGCTGTACTCCGAGTGATTCCAAGTCCAACAGATTTAATAGTCTATTTCGCGAACGCGTCTGAACCTGTCCGAACACGTTTGATGTCATGAGCGCGAAGAAGTATGTATATCCAAGACTCAACGATACCGTACGAGTGGACACCTGGGCCATATGTACCTACTTATCATAGGACCGTTCTTTGGACGCCCTTTCTTCGGTGTTTATGTGGGGTTTATGTATTCCCTTTTCAAGTTCGTGCCATAAACTTAACCTCAGGGTCATTTAACAAATGAATGCCCGCGGGTCGAGCTTCTGTTTCTCCGAGTCACCGCTCACCAGTCTTGGGTCCAAAGCGTCGTGCGGTCGCCTGACGGCCGGTGGCTTGTCTCACTTCTGCCACTCTTCTGTTGGAGCCCAGATAAAATGGCTCATTCAATACTACCACCTCGGACGACAAGACTGCAGCTTTGGAGCACGAAGACACATGAGCAGATAGGTCAAACGCTCCAACACACCAGCCATGTTTTCTGTGTCGCAATCTCCCTCGATGGAGAACTGACTGCAACCAGGGGTCAGGATGGCAAGGCGTTGCTCTGGTCTGTCAAGAGGATATTCGAGCGACATGACGAACAGGAGGAGTAGAAGGTGGAGCTTGGAGTGGTTGAAGTTGAAGTTGTGAGCATTTAAGTGTTGCTCGCCGCGCTAAGTTGGGCATCTAATTCATCAGTAGGATATGTTATCATTTTTGTCATCTCCTTCAAATGTGAGTATTTCTTCTCACTGCGAGAATGTTGCTAAAACCATATGTGTAGATTTATACTTACGCGGGCACAAACTCGCACTCATTACTTAATGTTGGCCATTTCCCTTCGATTTGACAATATCATCCTTACTCAAACGCTCTGCAGGTACTTGCACCCCCTCTTGGAACCGAAGAATGGAAGGACAGAGCAGGGGACGATGATGAGGAAAGTGACGAGGATATCGAGCTACTTGACGTAAGTCCTGTGTACGTCTTTGCGTCCAAGTCGCAAATCTGACTTCCCTTCTCTCCATTTTCAGTTCCACATGGCCAGTCAACTGTGAGATCCGACTCAGTGTCTCAAATTGCTCGCAGACATGCCTCCCTTTTTTCAGAAGCAGTTTCATTCATACAAGCAGTATTGGATCTAAGTGTTTTTACAAACCGTCTGTCGTAACTATGGACTGTAGCGGGTCATTTTCGGTCCCATTCACCAGTTTCCCGAGAAAGTACGCTGCAAGACCTTACGAAACACATCACAGTGATCGGGAACTGTCCCTTTGCCTGTGGCTGGTTTGGCGGAATATGGAAATGCATCCATTGAACGGATCGGGGAGCAGTTAACGTTCGTTTGCCATTTTGTTTCTATTTTTCTGGAGTTGACCGTTCAGCAGATTCTATTGGAGGTATATGGGTCTGATGAATTCGGTGTAGCAATGAAGAAAAGGGCGAAAATACGTACCTCGATGGAGGCCTTGATTAGCTACGCCTGAGCTTACCACGCGCGAGACCCAAGCACCCAAATATTCTACCTGCGCACGGCTAGACGTCTCGTTTCAGTCGATTCATGGCGATAGTCGACCCCTGGGAAGGGAATGGAAACCTAACGACCTACTTGGAGCATGAGAAAAATTCAAATCTTCCTCATCAGACAACTCCAGATTGTAAATCTTCGTTTGTGTAACACGCCTACGAGAAGCTGATGGAAATGCCAGTGCGTTGAGGATGCTGCATTTTATCCGTTGATTACTACATAAAACCATCGGATTACCCTTGCAATTCGAGATTTCGAGCATCCTCATTTCGTCACCAGGGACGATGCCATCCAGTAAATTGACGTCCCTTGTTGATTTGAGACTGTTTGTTTGCTCATTTTCTGTCCTCTGCAAATGGCACGAGGATAGACAAAAAGCAAACAAACACAAATTCGGACTTCGCGCGTTTGATTCATCGAAGTCGAAAGTACAAAGAACTTCGTACTCCTTAAGCTCCGTTCCGCTCAGCCACCGACACCTTGCTAGGTCATGCAAGGTTTAGGCCATTTTGGTGGTGAACGCGAGTTCAAGAAACCCTCCTAGAACGTGGGTGACAAGCTTGGTAAAGAGAAGGGCCAGTATGTATTCCTCTCTACCTTTTCTGCCTCCCTCGACCCTAATCTCATCATTCAGCGTTATCGCTCGAAGCTCCGGACTTCCAACATAACGCTTCCACCGACCTGATTCGTTAACGTGCCGTACAACGTGAGCGTTCTCGGAGGCCTTCCAGAATGCTCGTCCCGGCGTGATAAAACGAATGCAGTCCACTTAATCTAGGATGTGCAATAGGCAACGTCGGTGGGACAGAGTGGGACAGCCATATTATTGGCAGGAAAGTAGGATCTCGTGTGGTGAGTCGCCGTGTCCCCAGATGACGAGAAACTCACCAATGGATCTAGATGTTCATCTGGGTCCGCGAGATCGAATATCTTCTGCTTGCCATCAACGAAACCGGCTCGGTAAGGTCGAAAATGCACCTATGGTTTTCTTCGGCCTCGTTCAACGCCCAGCGCCACCCTGGTGCCTGCATCACTCCGAACTTCCCCTCATGCTGAACCCCCCCTCCCCCGCGACGCGCGTAGATAGTTTCCTTAGTCACCAATTTCATTAGGTCTAGCTTCAAGCACGCCTCATCACAGCAATCTTTCGACCTTCGATACGGTATTTACATTTACTTACCAACTGACGGCAAGCTGCAGCATTGCAATATCATAGTCAAGCAGTTAGTTGAACGGATCCAACGCCACATATTCGAGATATTAGACCAGCTAGATAGCTACATTGCATGAAAAGTTAAGACATATACAATCGAGAATTGTGTCAAAGTATGTGCCAGTGTGACCTGCGTGTTATCAACAGGTTCTAGGCAGCTCGCGTGATGCCTCTGACTAGCGAGATAGGTATCCTAGGTGTTAGAATACCCGTTACGGCTGTACCTAAATGTATATACGCCACGCGCATATGAGGCTGACCACGAGAAGTACCCAAAATACAATAGCGGCACATCCAGTGATCAAATGGACGTTTGCTTCCGGAGAATCCCTGATGAAAAGAGCGAACAAGATTACACACAAGGTGGTACCGAGTGTCATAAGGCAGAATAAAATGTCGAGAGGACCGCCTAGACTAGCTTCCAAAATCGCTGATAAGGTATCCAAGTCAGCGTAAAATACAAAGGAGAGATAAGTACACATACCGCTTCCAAGGCACAATAACGAGAGGAAAAAACCAGTATGCGTCATAGCATATAGCATCAAGTAGGTGAGACGTCCGTATTTCGAGAGTTTGTCGGCCTGGCACGATTGTTCGCGTCAACACTTTTGCGAGAGAAAAAAAGCCCCCACCATCCGCCCGCCATCCATTATGAATAACGTGTTGACTCGAAAAAACAAGAGCTGGCAAAACAATCCCCACATGGAAATTGCAAATCCCAAAAAGAACCATAGGTAGCTCCGAGGGAAAGTATAGTCGAGTGCTTGAATAGGAGGTGTGGTAGTTAGAAATGCGGCGCACACGGCAAGGACCAATCCTTGCTAAGAAAACAAATATGTCAGTTGATACCACAGGATGAGGGTTGGCAGTATGCTCACAATTGTGGTGATCTGTCTCACTGTGTCCCGTAAGCTCTCGTTAGTGCTTGCCCAGGTTTTCTCGTCCTGATCTTCCTTAAGTTCATGTCTTCCAATGCTAATCCAGCACACATAAGAAAATATGAAACGCCCGAGCATAGTTTTCGATAGTAGGGTGTCGATGAACATGATGTGTAGTGGTCAACGATGTGTCTAAACACGATGTGATACACTTATATCCTCAGAAGTGCTGAGCATGCTCCGCTTAGACCTAAGCCT
This sequence comes from Rhizopogon salebrosus TDB-379, assembly GCA_029603245.1. Lineage (NCBI taxonomy): Eukaryota > Fungi > Basidiomycota > Agaricomycetes > Boletales > Rhizopogonaceae > Rhizopogon > Rhizopogon salebrosus. Next base: position 56,416 of record MU837051.1, on the reverse strand, counting down.
TACTGGTCTTGTTCGGTCCTTCAAACTGAACTTTGGTTGAATTAGACCGCGACCCTACCAGTGAATGCGGCAGAAGTGCACAACGGTGCTGAACATGCTCCTTCAGCATGTCGCAGAGACCTGAGCTTGATTAGTCTATTTCGGTCCTGAATCGACGAGTATGCTGGATTGGGCTGCAGTCCTACCAGTGGACCTCGTCTGAACCTGTCCGAACACGTTTGAATGTCATGAGCATGAATAAGTATGTATATCCAAGACTCAACGATGCTGCACGAGTGGACACTGACTCATATGTGCCTATCATCATGATAAGACCGTTCTTCGGATGCCCATCATGATAATTATAATGCTGACCCGAACTTCCGAAGAGAGGCAGTGTATTCTGAATTTTAAATGTGGGGGTTTATGTAATCCCTTTGCGCCCTAATTAGTAAAATTAGCCTCCTGCCCGTGGTCATTTGACCATGAGATCAATGCTCACCAGCTGAGTCTTGAGTCCAAAGCGTCGTGTGGTCGTCTGACGGCCAGCAGCTTGTCTCCGTTCTGTCACGATCAGATAGGTCAAATACTCCAACACACCAGCTATCCTTTCTGTGCTGCAATCTCCCTCGATGGGGAACTGATTGCAACCGGAGGTCAGGATGTCAAGGTGTTTCTCTGGTCTGTCAAGAGGACGTTTGAGCGACATGACGAACAGGAGGAGCGGAAGGTGATGCTTGGGTGGTGGCCTTGATTAGCTACACCTGGGCTTACCGTTTGCAGAGGATACTGCGTGAGCTAAAAACACGCGCAAGACTTAAGCATCTAAATATTCTACCTGCGCACGGTGACGTTACACGTCTTGTTTCGGTCCATTCATGGCGATAGTCAACCCCTGCGGCAGAGAATGGAAACCTAGTAACAACATATTTGGAGCATGAGAAAAATTCAAATCTTGTCAGACGGCTCCAGATTGTAAATCTTTGTTCGTGTAACACACCGGCGAGGAGCTGATGGCAATGCTAGCTCAGATATCGCGGATGGACTTCAACATCGTACGTGCTGGTGTCGGTGACCCCTGACTCGTGGTTATGACCTTCCCCTCGCAGTTCAATGTCATTCATGGTGATTTAACTGGGGTAATTCTTACCCGTCTCCGAAATTTCAAGTTTATTCGCGGGTCAACTTCAGCCAAATTTATGGCGACGGTACTGCTTGCCTCGCCGACTTCGGTCTTTCTCTATTGTACCCCGAAGCTACGAGCGTCACTCATGCTTTCTGGACTTCAGCGTTTTACGGAAACTTTAGATGGATGGCTCCCGAGCTGTTTGGAGAGTCAGAGGATGAACTACCGGTACGGCCAAGCAAGTATGGTGATATTTATTTCTTCGGCGATATTTTGTTACAGCGGTGTCGAAAGGGATCGTTATCCATGCAATGAGATCGTTAACCCCGCCGTAGGTCCTCACCAGCAAAAATTCTTTATCGTTACGCAGCCGTCACCCGACGTATATACATTGATCCTGATCATTGACTTGTCTATCAATCGGTTTACTATCCGACTGCATACAAACGAAGAGTATTTATCGACTACACCTCAGGATCGTCCGTCGACCGAGAGTCATTGAAGTGATCAAGGATGAACTCGACTCCTATACCAGTTCCTGACTTACATACCATCACCTGTTTACAGTCGATATTCACTGGCCCACGGCAGCATGCTGTACGTTAGGTTTCGTACGTTCTCCAAGTTGCATCACATTGCACTGTGTCGCTAATCAGTAGATCCCGTATGTTCTATCCTCAATTTTTTGCCCCCACAATGTAAAACCCAACGGCCCAGATCTGTCAGTAATCAATCATCAAATTATTTTTTACTGACAGCTACGGCGTTCCTTGAAACAGAATTGTAAGTCTGCCGTCACTCCTTTGCACAGCCGAACTACACCTGTACATCTTTGGCTTGCTTCTGGATATAGTGGCATAAATATAGGACTGTCAGTCTCTTTGCGGCCATGTGGAAAGCAATCTTCATCCGTGCAATAATATCGTTAACCTCCCCTCTATGTCCTCACCAGCAAAATTTCGTATTATTAGTATTACCCGGGTAAAGCAGCTGTCACCCGATGCATATACATTGGGGTCAAGCATGTTATTGTAGGTCTCCGATGAGTATTGGCGTTGATGGAGGAGTGCAGAGGATTGTCCATCGACAGAAAGAGTTGTCGAAGTGATCAGACATGAGCTTGACTTGCTATTCAGGTCAGGTCCTGATCATTGACTAGTCTTGCGTAGGACAACGTGTTTACTGCTAAATGCTGTATCTATTACGCAAGCCAGGAGTGCACAGCGTCGACCCTAATTACGGGTAAACTGTGTACCTGACATTTGAATTCCCAGGGCTTTTTCAACCGTGCTTACAAGGTGCCCATAAAAAGGGGAGGGTGATGATGAGTACATTTTCTATTGTGATAATTAAGGTCGTGGTACATCACGTCGTATATCCCGCTGGTGGGCCGAAGCTTCCAAATCATATTACGGTTGTCCTCGAGAAATAGACGCAGCCCTTTCCAAGTCTTTTCATTTACAAAGCATCGCACAGCTTTTAGTAAACCTTTTGTATAGCTTCTTCATCTCATGAGATCCTCGCGGAACGCTATTCGACCATAGTCAATCATTAAATCCTGTATATCCGCCAGGAAATTTGCGCCCGCGGCTTCATAGTGAGAGCACGGAAGCGGAGGTACACATTTCTTTAAGCTCCCAAGGACATTGTGATAGCTGAAGACACGACTCCTCGACGAGGTTCTGGATCTCCGTTGGAGCTTCTCGGCGAAATTCGGAAGTGTGCCATGTATGACACCTCCACATCTCAGCCCATCAACCAGCAAAGCGGAGTAAGGTACAATCTTACTTATTTAGACCATATTAGCCTTCTGCACGCACCCCCCTTCCTCTTAGAATGGCTGAGTGCCAGGATGAGAATCAGTAAATCGCGTTTTAGTAAGGATGCGCATGCGGGTTGGGGAATATGACATGAAACATCATGCTGAAGCCGGGATGAGATTTCTCAGTGGCAGGACATGCCATGTACATCCTTGCCCTATAGCCCTGATACAGTCCAAAGACTCGACCATCGGCATGGAAGGCACTTATGCAAGTCATGCTTTGATGGGTATATATCTCCAGGTAACCAACAAAAGCGCAGTCAGATAGAGTTCATCCACCTTGATATGATCTGGTTGGGGCAATAGCACCTTTGCCTCTGTAAGAGGCGTTGAGTGTGAGCGTTCTTCCTCCCAGTTCTGTCAGTAGCGCCACATCTGGTACAAATCCGAACCTGCTAGGAGCGCTGAGTGGCTCAAGAATAGGCACGTTCTGCAATAGAGTACTCCTGTAGTGAAACTGATTGGTCACGAGCTCTATTTCTGTAAATGTTGACTAGTGTTAGGACATACCTTGTCATTCAGGAGAACGTACAAGTATGTAATGAGGACCTCAGCTCCTGCATTGGTAGAATATGAAATTACATCTGTGGAATCCCTGTAGGATATACTACAAGGATAGTGATCAAGGGTCGAAGTAGTCAGCGCTTTGTGGGGGTCTTACTGCGTAAACATCCGACTTTGAAGGTAGAGTTTGAGCGCTGGGGTCCTAGACCGTGCGTCCGCCGTGCTTCTCTCCCCTGATAATACATTTCGTAACATGGGGCTCGCAGATTGGTGCTGTCACATGAGCGTTTGGCTGAAAAGTGGCACACGACCAACTTAAAATCCAAGCTGTAAAAGAGCCCGAAAAGGACCCAGCCGGGATGGGAGCGCTACTGTTGCAGTATAAGTACAACAACCCACTGACACAAAGCGGCACTCCAATGCCCCCCATCAGTGCTACTCACCGCCTACTTCGTCAATTGCAAAATGTGAGTGGTGCTCAATAAAGCAAAGAACGCACAACTCACTTATGAGAGGAGGCCAAAACTATTTCAGACGATGCGAGGCCACACCGCATCGGTGAAAGCAGTCGCATTCTTCAATAACGGTCGTCACATCGTGACTGGATCACGGGATACAACCTTGCGGATATGGGACGTACAAAATGGAACATTGGTGGGCAAGCCATTCAAGGGACACCAGGGTGGCGTACTATCAGTTGCCGTATCCCCAGATGATATGCGAATCGCCAGCAGTGGACAAGATACAACTGTCATCATCTGGGATGCCGAGAGCAGGCAGAAGGTTTTCGATCCCCTGGTGAAGCATACGGGCGGGGTGCACTCGGTGTGCTTCTCCCCCGATGGCAAGCGACTCGCCAGTGGCTCGCATGATTGCACAGTCGTTGTATGGGATGCAGAGACCGGTGCTATCATCGCAACGCTCAAGGGTCATGGTAAATGGGTGTTTAGTGTGGCATTCAGCCCAGATGGGCAAAAACTAGCCTCCGGGTCATCGGACCCTACGGTCCGGGTTTGGCGCACCGACTCGCACACCAAGTTTCTTTTCGAGGTCCACGCTCATCAAGATTGGGTTCAAAGCGTGGTATGGTCTCCTGATGGCGATAAACTTATCTCTGCATCAGACGATCAAACAGTCAAGTTCTGGGATGCATCTACTGGAGACCAGATCGACCAACCTTGCACCGGTCACACTGGCTGGGTCTATGCACTGGCCATCTCTTGCGATAGTTCCTTCATTGCTACCGCCTCTCGTGACATGACTGTGCGGCTTTGGAGCACAAAGACACACCGGCAGATAGGCCAGCCACTTGAACACTCCGACCGGGTTTTGTGTGTTGCGATTTCTCCCAATGGACTACTAGTTGCAAGTGGTGGTCTGGAACGGGAGGTTTGCCTTTGGTCTGTCGGGGATGTACTCAAGCAACAGGATGAGCATGAGAGGCAAAAGGATGGGGTAGATAATACAGAGCAACAACCACGCCTCAGTGATGTGAGTATTTATTTCCCCCTTCTCTTACGCACTACTTCATCAACATCCTCAACAGGATGTGTCGCCCATTCCTCCTGCAGAAGTAGTACCTATTCTCACTTCAACCATCATGATGAATCGCTGATACAAATGTGTGCAGGGTCGTGCTCTTGACAGCCCAAGCAGATCCTCCGCGCCCCCGTTACCCGCTGTTAGCTGTTTCCCTTTTACGTGCCATCATTATTCTCATCACGACTCTCCCTACAGGTGTCTACTATATCGCACAAGACCAACGAAGGAAACGACAGAGCCGGCGAGGATGGCGTCGACGTTCAAATGCTCGATGTATGTTCTTCTCGCTTGTCTTCCTCTTCTCGCCTCCAGGATGCGGGACGTTGCCAACCACTAACCTGGTTTCACAGCAACAGCTACGTGATGTCCATGTTAAGGTGCTTACTTTGTGCGGCGATGCTGGATTGCATAACTCATCTAGACAAATCACAGTCCCCATCGCCAGAGTCACAAGAAACAACGATACGCACTGTCATCCCTCGTGCCAATTCTACCACTCCGAAAGTATCATTCGTGCAGGTGGAATCGGACGTGAGTGTTTATATACCCTATCTGTCACTGGCCTACTGTATTCAACCACTTCAAGTGCCACCCTTCAGTTGCCCCCGAAGCGACACTGCAAGACCTCATGAAATATATCACCAGGGTTGGAAGCTATGCAATTGCCCGTGGCGGCTTCGGTGAGATATGGAAATGTATCTATCAAACGGATCGCGGACCGATCAACGTTCGTCTGTAATGTTGTTTTCATCTTGTATGGAATTGATAGTTCAGCAGGTTGCAGTGAAATCATTGTTGGTATATGCTTCCGATGATTGTGGTGAAGCAATGGAGAAAAAGATTAAAGTGAGTGCCTCCATTCAGCCTGTATGTACCAGTTATGCCAAATGTTATCACTTTGCAGAGGATACGGCATGAATTTAACATATGTGCAAGACTTAATCATCCAAATATCTTATCTGTGCATGGTTTCACATCGGGTTTCGGTCCATTCCTGGCAATAGTCAGTCCCTGGGCAGATAAAGGAAACCTGACGAACTATCTGGAGCATGAGGATGCAAATCTTTCTGTCGTCAGACGATTCCGACTTGTAAATCTTTGTCTTTATCACATGCCAACTAGCGACTGATGGTAAATTTAGCTCAGAGATATTACAGCTGGACTTCATTATCGTATGTGTTATCGTCAATTCTCCTAAGTACCTGCAGTGAACTCTCTTTCTTTGCAGTTCATGCCAACAATGTCATTCATGGTGACTTGACAGGTGTACGTTGCCCTTTTCGACGGTTTCAAACCTAATGAGTTAATTCCAGCCGAATGTACTTATTCATCGTGATGGCACTGCTTGTCTCACCGATTTTGGTCTTTCCCTGATGTACTCTGAGGTTATGACCATTTCTCAAGCTTCATGGACTTCAGGATTTCACGGAAACTTTCGCTGGTTGGCTCCCGAGTTGCTCGGAGAGTCGGATAATGACCTGCCAATACGCCCAAGTAAGCATAGCGATGTTTACTCCTTCGGCGGGATTATGCTACAGGTATGTCGAGAGGAATTTCTAGGCTCCGCAGTAAAATCATTATTCCTGCCTCTAGGCCCTCACCAGCAGAATTCCGTATTATTACATTGGTGAAGCAGCCGTCATTCGACATATAGGCAATGGGGTCAAGCCTTCTCGGTCACGTTATCCTGCGGTCTCTGACAAGTGTTGGCATTTTATTGAGGAGTGTTGGGCAAATCAAATTCACGACCGTCCGTCGACGGAGAGAATTATCGAAGTGATCATGGATGAGCTTGACTCGCTGTCCCGTTCTAGTAATGGTTTCTGATTTTGATTTTGATGTGACGATCTATTTGTAGTCCGATTGTATATGTATTTGCATCTATGTTCATTGTTTTATTATGGATGTCCGTTGACCCGTAATGCTCAACCAGTGACAGCCGTTGAACGGATGTGTTTAACTGGTCCCCATAATCCATTGTATTTCCCCGCGATACAACCAGATTCAATGCCCACCGGGCGTACACCATTGAACTGTCACCAGGCTCAGAGGAGGTACTTTACTGCTTAGTTTGATACACTTCGGGGAATCTCAAATCTCAAGAACCTTCACTTCAACTTGGCTTGGATGATAGGTTAGGATGTGCGTCAATTGCACTGAACTATCGTCCGGGGGGAAGTGTGCCTGCTGTAGCATCAGATGCCGAGTCCTTCTAGTTAATACCGTTCGCTAGCATCGGGTGTTCTTCGCGATGACAAGGATATTCTACAGAAGCGGACGGGATTGAGTGACGACGGATGTCACAATTGCAACTCATTTGACCATGCGTTAAAGATTCAGGAAGGTGAATATGCATGACGTGGGATCGGGAACATGAGGCTAAGGGTCCATGGAGTGACGGCGACGATGAGAAAAGGGGTCCTTGGCTGATTATTTCTCCATGTGGATAACATGATATGCCAGTTAGTATGCGCGAGGGCCAGGCGATATCGGAGGCTGAGTAGCAAGACGGTCAAGCAAGACTAGGTTAATCTAGGACACGAACTCTCGTTACTCATCGAAATGTGAACTGCTTAGTATTCGTGGCAGGTAAGCTGATCTTCACTAGATATCTTACAATGAAGGAGCACTGCCCCCGATACCTGGTCTAATTGGTTGGTGCGGTTCACATTCGTGTGCATGGGCACTACGCCGTTCTGGTGCTTATCGATGATAGATCCTGCTCGTGTAGGTTATCTTAGCACAGCAGTAAAGGAAAAGTAGGAAATCGGAATTTACTGTCCAAACTACGACACCTTCCTGACGACCTTCATTATCCCACTGCTCAGTGTGTCCTTGATAAAGGTCATGTGTGATGATTCGATTGTAAAAGAGAATGGATGAATCAAGAATGTATCTTTGGTACAGCGTTACGCGATATGTAGACGCCGACTGTAGTGGCGTGATAGCGGAAGAGATAGTGCTATGGAGGCGAATGTGGACAATGGTTTTCGCACAAGCGGAAGATGTGCCCGCCCTCCTAGATCTCCTGACCAAGTGTTACTCCGTAAGGTCTTGGTGGGGTTTGATGCCAATCAGCAAAACACTTTCTCGGCGGCCGGTGCTGTGGGCGTTGTGCAGAGCTGTGGAGAGCTGTGTAAGGGGGGCCAAGCTGTACAGAACTGTACAGGCTTGTTGTTTTGCTGATCGCGGCGGCCCGCCCGCCCGCCGCCCCGCGGCCTGGGGCGATCAAAACTATAAAAAGGGTCTTACGAAGAGTCACAGAAAGCAGGTGTGATATAGACGAGGCCATGTTTGAACGGTCTACTGTCCCAGGGCACAATGGCATATTTTACTACCGTCGTACCATTATGGTCTGCAGCGCGCGCATGGAGATGAGTATAACGAGCGCTTGTGACGAAAGGAAATCACCGTGGCACGGAGCCGAAATAGCCACATGTAAGAAGGGGTTCAGGGTTGATAAGCCCGCTATTGAAATATTTTTTCGCTGCAGAGTGCTGCCAAATTCAGTCCCTCATAGATTACTGACTGAGGATTATCTGGGTCCCTCCGACGCACGCCCGCCTAGACCAATGCGAAATGTGAGTGCTTAATTTAGAATAAACGTGTATCTCACTGTAAGTTGGAAGTCGAAACCATGCCAGACAATGAGAGGCCATTCACAACCAGTGAATGCAGTCGCGTTCTTCGATGACGGTCGTCGCGTTGTCACTGGTTCAGATGATAAAACCCTGGGAATATGGGATGTGCAGAAAGGAACACTAGTGGGGGAGCCATTCAAGGAACACCGGAGCAGCATAGAGTCGGTTGCAGTATTTCCACATGACAGGAGAATTGCTAGTGGAGGAAGGGGTAAGACAGTTGTGATCTGGGACGTCGAGAACAAGCATCATCTACTGGTGAAGCATACAGCCTGGGTGTGGTCGGTATGCTTCTCTCCCGATGGCAAGAAACTAGCCAGCGGGTCAAGTGACAGCACGGTCGTAGTATGGGATGCGGAGACTGGAACTGTCCTTGCAACACTTCGCCAATGTTTCGCATTGGTGTTAACTGTAGCATTCAGCCCCGACGGGCTAAAAATAGCATCTGGATCGTCGGACCATACCATCCGGGTTTGGCGGACCGATGACTCCGAGCTCATTCTGCACATCGACGCGCACCAAAATTGGGTTCGAAGCATTGTGTGGTCTCCCGACGGCCAGCACCTTGTCTCTGCATCACACGACAAATCAGTCAAATTCTGGGATGCGTCTAATGGAGACCAGATTGGTCAACCTTGTACCGGTCACACTCATTGGATCCGCTCGCTCGCCATCTCGTCTGATGGCTCCCTTATTGCCACTGCATCTTATGATAGGACTGTACGTCTGTGGAGCACAACCACACGTCAGCAGATAGGAGAGGCACTTGAACATGCCAATGAAGTGTACTGCGTCGCGATTTCTCCCAATGACGCATTACTTGCAAGTGGAGGTCGGGATTCGAAGGTTTACCTCTGGTCTATCGAGGACGTAATCAAGCGTCACGACGCGCGGGAGACGCAACAACAACGGCACATTGTCAGTAGTGTAAGGTTTTATTTTGCCTTCTCTTGGCTTGAACCTTAGGTGTCTGACTGTCCGCAGGATGATGCAGCGCTGGTGTTGCCGCTACTTCGTTCAGATGTAAGTACTTCTTCTTACTGTCACTGTACACTTTTGATTCATGTATGCGCAGGGTCTCATTCACTCAGGTGCTAACAGCTCATCTGCGAGCTCCTTATGTGATGTTGGCTATTTCCTTTTCATCAGCTAATGCTATGTATAACTTACGCCCTCCCTCGTAGGTGCATGTGGTACCGCCAGAGACTACAGTCGAGATTGACCGAGCAGGAAATGGAAGGGAGAAAAGCGAGGATGCTGACCTACGTAATGTATTTTCCCGTTCTCCTCTTCAGGGAGTAAAATTCCCGCAGCAACAACTACGTGAAGTCCATGCAATGGTACTTATTCTCCAGCCCGATGGTTCTTGTGACTTACATCGTCCTGAATTACAGTCGTCCTCATGTGAAACAGAGGAGAACACATACCCTGACGCGCGTTCATCCACCGAGCTAAAATACGCCATAATTGCTCAAAATCACGATGCAAGTGCTGCTCCACGGGTGCCACTTGTGCAAGCAGCGTTCGATGTGAGTTTCTCTCGCATGGACTATCTTTCACTACTATAGTTTGGACGATTTTAGTCCCATCCATCAGTTCCCGGTGAAACGATGCCCCAAGGCCTCACAGATTGTATCACCAATGCCGGAGACTGCCCTGTTGCTCATGGGGGGTTCGGGCAGATATGGAAATGTACTTATCAGCGGGCTGAGGGACCGGTCGAGGTTCGCCTTTATTTTTTTACGCACCGACGTAGATTGAATTTTACAGGTCGCAGTGAAAGCATTACTGGCGTACGCTTCTGATCAACTCGGCGAAGTGATAGAGAAGAAGAACGAAGTAGGTACCTTGCTTAAAGTCCGCACTTATTAGTCATCTCAGAGGTTGCAATGTGCAGAGGATACGGCGTGAAGTCAGGAAATGCGCAAAACTCAAGCATCGAAATATTCTGCTTGTGTATGGTTACACGTATGGTTTTGGTCTTCTTGTGTCGATAGTTAGCGCTTGGGTGGAGAATGGAAACCTGACAACTTACCTGGAGCATGAGGGTACAGCTCTCAACGTGGTCAGACGATTTCAGCTCGTAAGCCATCCCTTGTCATATGCGCAGACGTGAGACTGACGAAAGTGCTAGCTCAGAGATATAACGTCTGGTCTGCAGTATCGTGCGTGCCCGGATTTGTGTCACTGCTCCTGACTTGTGGGTTTTAACCTTGCCTTGGCAGTTCATGCCAATGATGTGATTCATGGTGCCCTGAACGGAGTAAGTCTGACTGTTTTCGAGAGTTCCGACTCCACTCAAATGTGAATCTAGCCAAATGTACTCATCCATGGTGATGGAACGGCCTGCCTCACCGACTTCGGTCTTTTTGTGGTGTACTCCGAGGTTATGACCACCTCCACGGCTTCGTGGACTTACGCATTTCACGGGAACGTCCAATGGTTGGCTCCTGAGCTACTCGGGGACCCGCAGGACAAAGTCTCAATATGTCCAAGCAAGCACAGCGACATCTATTCCTTCGGCGGTATTATGCTACAGGTACATCTCGAGAATTTTGTGCCTCGCAAGATTGAGAGTTCCGCTTTAGGTCCTCACCAGCAAAATTCCGTATTATTACCTGGATGAAGCCGCCGCCATCCAACGCATAGTCGCTGGGATCAAGCCTTTGCGATCACATTATCCTACAGTCCGTGACAAGTATTGGCGTCTTATTAAGATATGTTGGTCAGATGTGGCTCAGAGTCGTCCATCGGCAGAGGAAGTCGTCGAATGGGTCGAAGACGAGGTTGATTCGTTGTTTAGTTCTGGCTGTGATTCTTGAGTTGTTTGGCCTATGAAGGATAATACCATCTAGTCTTGGGGACTCCAGTGTCCTCGTCGCATCTCTGAGTTCAGGAATGCTCCAAGAAGGGATGTCTTTCCATCCCCTTCGTTCCGCAGTTCCTGCCGGTCCTTTTAGACTTGCAACTGGTACGAAGATAGTATGACTTTTAATGTACGCGCAGTGATGATATGACTAGTAGCGGGTAAGGTTTGACTGAACGCGTACTCGACCGTAAGAACGGGCTGGTGCAGGAATCTAAGGGGTTGCAAATGATAACGGGAAGGAGAATTTAGTAGGTCTAAGTTCGCTGGCTTCCTGTCTAACTGATACCGCGTTGAGATTGCGGTGATTCCGTGTGGGCGAGAGGGAGTGCATTGGTTGGTTTTGATCTTGAACTTGAGCGTGGTTATATATCTTACGTGCGTGAGTACAACGCTGGCGCGTTACAGGTTTCTATACAGTGGTGATTCAGTCTGGGTGTCGGTGGGTAGTATCCGCTGAAAACAGTAAGCTCACGCGTAGTTATATCGAAACAGACCTTCAAGGGTCGAGGTACTCGCTTTAGTTTGAACTATCAACGACACGCAGCAGGTTGACGTGTACATTTGCAAGGGCCATTCTTCCGGGACTGAGCTGGTCGAGCAGGGCGGGCCGCTCGCGCTCCGCTCCAAAATCGCGCTACGGCCCTCTACCCAGGTTGCTTGCCAGCAATCGTAAGATATGCAACAGGTTCATGCACTGGTACGACAAGTTGGGCAGGAGACAGGTTACCATATGCAAAAGATCCCAGCCCTGGAACTCGAGAGTGAGTCAAGCTCATCATCGATCGCTTCGACAACCCTCTCTGTCGACGGACGATCTTTGGTTACAGTTGACCAACACTGCTCAATAAAATGCCAATACTTCTCAGAGACCGCAGGATAGCGTTCTCGGGAAGGCTCGACTCCAGTGTATATGCAACGCGTGACAGCTGCTTCACCTATGTGTTGATAGGGAATTTTGCTTGTGAGGACCTAAAGGTGAGCTAGTGATCTCATTGCGCAATATGTAGATTCATGTTGACATACCTGGAGCATAATACTACCGAAGGAATATATATCACTATATTTGCTTGGCCGTACGGGCTTGTCATCCTCTGGCTCTCCAAGCAGCTCAGGTGCCATCCACCGGAAGTTTCCGTGAAAAGCCGAAGTCCAAGAGGCCTCACTGACACTCACAATGTCGGACTACAACAGAGAGACCGAAGTCGGCGAGGCAAGCAGTTCCGTTGCCATGGATGAGTACATTCGGCTGGAACAGTCATTTGAATAAACCTTGAACCGCCCAGTAGAATGGTACAACTTACTCCGGTCAAATCACCATGAATGATATTGTTAGTGTGAACTGCCAAAGAAGAGCCATAAATGTTGGTCAGAGGCATTGACACGAACACGTACGATATTGGAGTCCATCAACGATATCTTTGAGCTAATATCGCCATCAGTTTATCATCGACATATAATTGAAAGAGCACTTACGAGCAGAAATCGTCTGATGAGAGAAAGATTTGTTTCTTTCTCATCTTCCAAGTAGGTCGTCAGGTTCCCTTTCTCTGCCCATGGACTGACTATCGCCATGAACGGGCCAAAACCAGATGTGTAACCATGCACGTGCAGAATATTTGGGTGCTTAAGCTTTGCGCATATTTTGAGTTCACGCCGTATCCTCTGCAAATGGTAATGGTAAGCCCAACCGACGCAGACCTTCATTAAGGTACCCACTCCAGTCTTTTTCGCCATCCCTTCACTGCCCTCGTCAGAAGCGTATACTTGCAATGATTTCACCGCGACCTGTTGAACTGTCAACTCTACATACAAGTGGATAGAAATTGCAGACGAACATTGATCGGCCCTCGATCTGTTCGATAGATGTATTTCCATATCTCACCAAACCCGCCACGGGCAAAGGGATAGTTTCCGACCTTGGTGATATATTTCATGAGGTCTTGGAGTATTGCTTCAGGAGCAACTGGTGGGTTTGACTAAAAATGGCTCAGTATCGTTGCGGCAGATAGTCAGTAGAGAGACCCACATTTGATTCTGCTTGCAAGATTGACAGTTGTTCAGGATGATGTCGCCGTTTCTGGGAAAAGAAACACAGCCGTTAATGATGCTCTTGTTCAGCTAACGGTTGACCTACTCTCTGGGAGCAGTCAGCAATGAGATGTGTCCCCTGGAGAATACGACTTACATCACGTAGATCAACATCCTCATTACTTTCTTCATCTTCATCTCCAGCTTGATACTTCCTTTTGGTCACTGGCAGTGGTGCAGGTACCTACAGGAGTTTCAGTGAAAAAACATCATTGTTAGATCAAATGGAGACGGACAACAGCGGAGAAAGGGTGAGCAGAGGAGCGATTAGGGCCTTCATAAGTATGACCCTGCGTTTGTGGTAATTGTCAGGATTATGCCAACTGTTACAGTAAGGAAAATTAATTTACCTCGGGAGGAGGTACCTGTTGCTGCTCTACGCCTATTTTATCGTTTTGCATCCCCTGCGCGTTATCCAAGGTAGTAGACCACAAGCAAACCTTTCCATCGGAACTACCAGTTGCAAACAGCGCTCCATCGATAGAAATTGCGATACAGCAACTTACACTGTTAGTATAAACTTGTCCTATCTGTTTGTGGGTCTCTGTGCTCCACAGCCGTGCAGTATTGTCTTTCGAGGCAGTGGCAATGAATGAGCCATCAGAAGAGATGGCGAGCGAGTGGATCAAGTCAGTGTGACCGATGCAAGGTTCTCCGATCTGTTGTCCAGTAGACGTCGTCCAGAACTTAACAGCCCCGTCATCTGATGCGGACACAAGCTGCTGGCCATCAGGCGACCACACAAGACTTCGGACCCATGAAGTGTTGATCTTGAGAATAATCTCGGCGTTATCGATGTGCCAAACCCGGATGGTACGGTCCATTGATCCAGATGCTAATTTTAGCCCATCTGGGCTGAATGCCACGCTCATCACCCAATGACCGTGGCCGTCAAATGTTGCCAGGACTCTACCAGTCTTCGCATCCCATATAACGACCCTTTCGTCCTGTGACCCGCTTGCGAGTCTCCTGCCATCGTGTGAGAAGCATACCGAGTACACACAGCCTGTATGCTTCATCAGCGGATCGAACACCTTCTGCTGACTCTCGACATCCCAGATCATGATGGTTTTATCATATCCACCGCTAGCGATTCGTCTGTCATCTTGGGATATGGCGACCGACAATACATCCCCTTGTCTTCCCTTGAGTGGCTTTCCCACCAATATTCCTTCTTGCAAGTCCCATATTCGTAGGCTTCTATCGGTTGAACCAGTGACAACTCGGCGACCGTCATTGAAGAACGCTGTTCCATTCACCGATCTAGTGTGGCACAGCATCGTCCGGAATAGCTCCGGCCTGCCTTCCACAGTAAGATACGCGTTTCTTTCTGTATCAAACACCACTCACATGTCGATTGGTCGAGGAGGGTGATCAGCAGCTGCGATGAGGGACAGACCTTGAGAGCGTCGCTTTATGCTCGTAGATAGTTGTATATGTCGTAGCGATGCTCATCTTTATACCCTTATGGTGGCTGTTCCAGTTTTTCTTCAGTCGCCAGTAGATTTCAATTTCCATTACTCACAACAAGCTCAAACGCTCGAGTTCTCGTATCACCGAAGGATCTACCAGTCATCGAAACAGGGGTTGGCATCTACAAGTGCAAACTGCTCATTGAGCGGTGTTACATGTATGTAGCTGAGCGCTCGCTTAAGAAAGCTTGAAATTGTAACATAAACAGAGGGTTGAAACGTTGATGTGTAGTGAACATAATGACGCCGTCCTAAATCCGACATGCCGTAAGATAAGGTGGCTGTATCTCACCAATGTAGAACCGATTCTGAACATCCGAAAGACTGAACCTAGAAAGGAATCAAGACTCTACCACGACTCATCTTGCATACCATCTGAAAGCGAAATGGCCAAGGGGAAGGAGTGATACACGCTCAGGCTGACTAGGTGTGATATTCGCTGCTGGGAAATACTCGGAAGGCAGAATAGAAGAAGCCTCGGCCAAGCCCCAGCATTGAATTACTTGTGCGGGAAATCCATCTGGCGTCAGACTCCGTGAACTTGGCAACTGTAACATAATTCATTGCGGTTGTGCTCCCTCTCGTGCAAAACTCATCCCCAGTCCTGTGACGTATTCGAGGGGAAAACACAATAGCCGAATCCCAGGCCTGCCAAGGCTCTATGCATCATATGATCGCAGTAAACACTCCGCCCAAAGCAGTCCAAGGGCACGCTCACATAGTTGGCGCCGAAGGTAGATGGAATTACCAAAGCGCAGCCCTATCCATCGGGTGGATCATCGAAGTCCTATTATTGATGTCAAACCCCTGGCTTCTTGGTGCCTTCCTGCATTGAGAATAGTTGGGGGAACATCTTTAGCACTAGCGAAATGACATCGTACTATATCCCTTGTGACCAAACGGGAACGGCATAGTTGCTGGCATGCATGGGATTCGGTGGCGGGGCGATAGCAACTTGAAACTCCCCGCGAGTCAAAAGGCCCAGGGCCCCACAACATGAGCGCTTCCCCTACGAAAGAATGGCATCCACGCAATCCAATTCCAAAGGTGTTGCTGTTGTCACTGGATCTGGGCAAGGAATCGGACGCAACATCGCATTGCGCCTCGCAGAAGATGGCTATGACATCGCGATCAACGACTTGGAAAGTAACAAGGAGAACTTGGATGCAGTCAGGAAGGAAATCATTGCTAGTTTCCCAGAGCGCAAAGTGCTCGTCATATTTGCAGATGTCGCAATCGAGGAGAAAGTCAAAGGGTTGGTTGAAAGTGTGGTGAAAGAGTTTGGCAAGTTGAATGTTGTGAGTTATTTACTACCCTCAGCATCAACCTATCCTGACCACCACATAGTTCGTTGCAAATGCAGGCATTATCAAAGCAAAGACACTGTTAGAAAGTAAGTTCTATCCAGTTCTACTAACGTACTTGGCTTTACTGTAAATCGCTGCAGCAACATCCGACGACTTTACGTCTGTGTTGTCGGTGAACGTCACAGGCGTCTTCTACTGTTATAAATATGCGGCGCAGCAGATGATAGCTCAAGGTGACGGTGGACGCATCATTGGTGCAAGCTCCCTGGCGGGAAAGAGAGGCAAGTTTACACGCTACCACTGTCGTTGCTTTGTGGTGATTGATGACATGCCCCTTCAGGATGTGCTTTGCTCAGCGCCTATTGTGCATCAAAGTTTGCAGTGCGAGGGCTCACACAATCTGCAGGTGCAGTCATATGCAATCTCGTGGTGTTTTTTTTGCCCACATAACATTGTTACTATGCCGCAGCCGTTGAACTTGGGCGCCACGGAATCACAGTGAACGCATATGCACCCGGAGCTATTGAAACCTTGATGCGTGAGTTTCGACACGATCCTTTGATATTATATAGTCACACTACGCAGTTGGTCAATTGCAACAGGCAACAGTCGAACATTCCGGAGATCTTTA
The DNA here is from genome assembly GCA_029603245.1 of Rhizopogon salebrosus TDB-379. Lineage (NCBI taxonomy): Eukaryota > Fungi > Basidiomycota > Agaricomycetes > Boletales > Rhizopogonaceae > Rhizopogon > Rhizopogon salebrosus. The sequence continues at coordinate 39,435 of MU837051.1, read as the reverse complement.
CAAACAGGTAATCTCCTCTACATTTTGCACCGGAAAACTAATCTCGATATTTCATACTTGAGATGAAAGAAGAGTCGGCAGTGGGTCATCTCGGATCTACAAAGGATGTTGCGAACTTGGTTTCGTTTCTCGTAACCCCAGAAGCACGTTTTGTCACAGGTATGTCGCGCTGCACTTC
>MU837050.1:65393-88193 GCA_029603245.1 Rhizopogon salebrosus TDB-379 | reverse complement strand
TAGCTCATGGCATTTCTAGCGTTAGTGCAACTATGATTAGATGTAATGGCTCCTGACTCTCTAATGGCTACCCCACAGCCTTCACTCGGTCACAGGGTCTACTGGTCTTGGGGTAGTAACTCTGGCATTGATGATATATACCATCAGTCTGTACATTGCAGTTACAGCAGGTGCCTCTCGGGTGAGTGGTACTGGGGATGTCGTCCTTACATACAGTGACTGAGTAACAAATCTTTGCAGCTCGGGGTTGTTATTTTTGCAATTCTCCATGCCATTCCAGCAGTGGGAATTTTCGTCGTAATGTCAGTGGAGTTAGCATTTACCGTGAAATCACCAGCGGTGGCAATCTCTATCATCATATTGTGCTTCTTTCCTACTATGCTGACAGTCCTCCAATACTTACACATGTCCATCTCTGGGAACCTCCCGTCAACACTAAGTACGGGGAAGTCAGAGCCCAGCAATGCTTAGTCCCTTCTCCGAAACATTCACAGTAGAATTACATCGACTGTCCTGGATCAGCTGTCCTATCATGCAAATACTATACTTTTAAGTTTCTTATTTATTTTCACTAGATGGAGGCCTGAGTTGTGCCAGCAGTAACCTTCAAGTGTCTGAGGAGCGTTTGGGAGAGACTGCATAGGTCATGAGGAATACCGTAAATGAGTGTCGGACCTAGTCTTGGACGCATTCCATGGTAAGATGAGACATCGGGTGGGGCAGCTAAACCGAGCGCGCCAGAAGAGGGGACAAGTGGTTGAAGTCAGGGTCCTCGCAGGGAACAGCAAGAGACGTGATTTGTCGTTACTTTGGTCGGGCAGCTTCACGCTAGAACAGTGCTTTGGATCCTCACTTGAGATCGGTAACTTTGTCGCGGTGCCTATCTTCACCTGAGATTCAAGAGCAGAGCGATGTCGCAACACAATTACATACCCTTACTGATTGATGATTGTCCAACTGTCATGAGTAGAGAACATCTCAAGATTTATAAACTGTGTTGGTTTTTGGAGAAAGAAAGAAAGCGCAATTCTCCGTCACACCATGCGCAGAATTGACGCTGTGTTCAATTGTTCAATAATTGCATATGGTATCATCGTCATCATCGATGCTATGCTGTTAACTGATCGGTCTCGTCTGGGATTCGACGAGTGGAATTGACCTATATTTATGAATGTGACGTGGATGTAAATCTTGGCCCGTAGATGCAAGCCCTCGCCACGACTCTGGTACCCACTCAGTCCCTGAGGGCACGCATTAGTTGGAGCTTTTCCTCTTCAAAAACTTACTCGTGTCCTTGGACTTTCGTTCGCATTCTCCGTCTCCAACTGTGTTTGCCTCGAGACGGGGGCTTCTTCTTTTACTCGGAACGTCTCTTCCTCCACTTTATCTACTCAGTCGTCTGTCTTTTTGCCACTCTCGCTTCCGTCGTGAAAACAAGCCAGATGAGCACAGCGGTTGTTATTACCTCCCTTCTACATCACTAATATATTGTTCATTCTGCGGTACAGCCAGAAGACAGCATCCCCATTGGTGGAGAAGCTAGAAATCAACCATCCAGAAAGCTCCGCGAGCAACAGAATCCAAAAGTCCAATTCCGAAGCATCAGTGTGAAGGCCATGAGCTTGATATTTGAAGTTTCATCTTCTTGCACGACAACGTGGATGGCACGATACGGAAGTGGGGCTGCGATACAGGACTTCCTGTCGGGGAGCCATGCAATGTCAAAAGTGGAGATATATGGGTACCGGCGATCTCACCAGATGGAAAGACAATAGCGTCGGGAGGCAGAAGGTCGAGAAGTCGAAGTGGGCCTGATTAAGGCGAAGCAGGGTTCAGTGTATAGTCTTGCATATTCTCCTTCAGACGATGAAATTGCATCGGGCGGGGACAACACGATTTATACATGGAACAGCAGCACGGACCAGCTACTTCTCGGCCCAATCGAAGACCTGGGGAAACAGGTAACATCGGTGGTGTGGTCATCAGACAGCTTGTACTCGGCCTCCGATAGATTCGTGTAAAAAATTGACGGTCCTCTTGGTGGGATTTGCAGTCCCAAGAATGGTGAAAGATTGTATGCGCAAAGTATCTACGCCGAAGTAAATGCGTCTAGGATAGTCAGAACGAGCAGCCTGAGTGAGCACGAGAAACTACGCGAAGAGGGACGGTAAGCGGCAATGAGGCGGGGGTAATATTGCCAGCACCGTTGCCGTGAAGCTTATAGTCTAAATCCTGTGCGGGACCTGGATAAACATAGATTCGCACGTGTTTTCAACACCGCTTCTGAGGCACACTACTTCGTCGCTTCACGAACTTCAATGCGTGTCTTTCTCTCGAGACGGAAGATACCTGCCATATAGCGGGGGCAACAAAGTCACTTTGTGGATGGTCAAGGGCATAGCTCCTGAGCTACCAGTACGTACTTTCATGACCATACTTTTTATGTAAAGTGACAAGCCACACAGTAGGACACTCTACGCTAGTCCACCCTGTCTTGCCTTGATGCCAGTGCTCTCACACTTGACTGCCTGTCCTTGCTCGTATTGCCGTCACAGGTTGCTGTCGCAAGCCTCTTGGACGATTGGGGGTGATGGGATCATGGAGACGCGGCGTGATGATTTATACCGCAACTTTTTCCAGGTAAATCTCGTGTTTGTTCTTATGAAGGACACCCATGCTCGCGATAAGTTCTCGTAGTTACAGTAGTCCGTAGTTACAGCAGTCCCGTCAGTTAGGATTACAGCGGTCCTTCTCACCCTACCCAGCATCCATACCTACCTCTAGCGCACCGCTTGCGGAGCATTTTCATCCCGTCTCCAGCAAACGAAATTATTTCAATACAAGAGCGTCACACGCGCAGCCTTTCATCCATTTGCATGCATGGCACTAATGATTTTTTCAATTGGATGCGGCCTTCGAGCGGAAGAAAAATAGGATTCGGTCAAAAGAGACTTTGGAAGTTGTTGATGTTCCACTCGCACCAGCGACTTGCGTTTGTTCTTTCCAATTTCATTGACTTCGTGAGTTCTGACGCATTCACCACTGGCGCGACTACGTTGCTACTGAAGAAGACGGGCGTATGTACTGTTGTTCTTTTGCCTTCTTTGGTGCCAAGAGGAAGGAAAATAAATAGGACCCGACGCTGCAGGTCTACTTGACCTGATGGACGCCGAAGAAGAGGAAAGCATTCTCGATGTTCCCGTACCTACCACCAGGTGCAACAAGCTCACACATTGTCACACAGGTTACTGATGCGGTTTTGTAGGATTCTGTTTATCCGACAGGAAGACGAAGACGTCGAGTTGGCATCAATGGCTAGCCATCACAGGTGACTGTGTCCTGTCGTCGACACCATGTTAGTACACGCGCGAATATCGTCAGGTGAAATTACGTTTCCGGAAGGAGAAGCGTGTAAGGGATGGCAAGAACGGCAATCAGATATACAGTGATACAGGTTCTAAAATAAATAAAAACAGGCGCTAGGAGCTAATTGGACGGCTGGGTTGAAATCTGCTTTAATTTGTGCTGTGCGCATGGTTCAGATCAGGCAAATGATCATGAAAAGAGTTCGGGATAGTGGGTATCACAAACATCGGACCGAAATGGGGGCAAGCTTGTGCTGCAAGTATCATGTATGGACATGTGAGTCGACGATTAGCGCCGTCTTCATGATAAAACTCATCTACATGACCGGCAGCCAGTGAGCACGGTTCCTCCCATATTTAATTGCAGACAAGGGTCACAAGAAGATCAATAACCCCTAACGCATCAGGAGCTACGTCAATGGCTTCTGAATCCCCATCACAGTCCATCCACAAGAAAGCATCATCCTCAGCGCGATTCGAGAGACCGACTCCGAAGCACACATTTACGGCACATGGGGACTATATCAGTGGGGAAGGTGTGGGCCCAATCGTGGAGAATTACACCAGGTGTTTCATCTTCCTGCACGACAACGTGCACATCGTCAGCGGTTCAAGCAATGGAAAAATGTGCAAGTGGGACTGCGATACAGGACTTCTGGTTGGAGAACCATGGATAAGCAACGGGGGAAACGTATGGGCACTGGCGCTTTCACCGGACGGCAAGACGATTGCGTGCGGGAGGGGTGACGGAAGTGTTCAGAAGTGGAACACAGACGGACGAATGATAGAAGGCGTGTGGACAGGTCATAGCCACGAAGTCGAGTCACTCTCGTGGTCCCCCAGCGGATGCCATATTGCTAGTGGGTCTGGAAATATCATCCTGATTCGAAAAGCAGAAAGTGGAGAAGTCGAGGTTGGCCCGATCAATACGAAGCAGGGCTGGGTGCATAGTCTTGCATATTCACCCTCGGGCGACAGAATTGCATCAGGAGGGAAAAATGCGACAATTTGCATCTGGGACAGCAACACCGGCGAACTTGCCGTTAGTCCCATCGAAGACCTGGGTCATTCTGTGACGTCAGTCGTGTGGTCGTCGGACAGTAGCAAACTGTACTCCGCCTCCGATGAATTCGCACGTGTTTTCGACAGTGTCTCAGGCACAGAACTCCACCGTTTCGAGCACTACCGTTGGCTGGAATCTGTCGTACTTTCACCCAACAACGTGCTTGCGTGCGTGGGCTTCGGTGGTGTTGCACAGCTATGGGACGGGGAATCTCATGAGCCACTCGGCCAGCCATTAGGCGAGGGGGATGACAAACAACTCAACGGTGTGTCGTTCTCTCAAGATGGGAGATTTCTGGCATACAGAAAAGACGACAAGGATATCATCCTGTGGATGGTCGCAGACATAATTCCGGACGTTGCAGTACGTGCTTCCACAACTCGTATTCCAAGCTGACAATATACGGCAGGAAACTCGGTCCCGGTCCCCACCATCACCATACCTCGACCTCCGAGTCAGTACTCTTGCATCGACTGCATGAAAGTTTTCCTTGCTCACAAGACCTCACATGCACAGGTCAATGCTAGAAAGCCCTCTGTACCAGTCTGGGAGCATGTGATCACTGAGGAAGAGTGCGATGATCTTTTTTATTTATTTTTCCGAAATCCAACTTTATTTTCCTTTGGGTTCATGGACCCTATGTTGGACCCTACTGTTTGTATGTAGTTAGGGCTGAGCTGCACCCGCAGAACCATGTTCACTGGGTGGGTGTCTAGTTTTCACTGCCAATTCCGTTGGGCCAATGTTCGCATCTCTTCGTAGATATCACACATGAATCACAGGACCAGTACAAGAGCATACTTAACATTAAACAATTAGCCCTGGATTAGGAATGAAGACAAGGTGAAAAGAATAGGATTGTGATGTGTTGGACCGTCACCAGGTGAACTTCAGAATCCATGCCGTTATCTCTCCTGTGAAAAGCTTTTTGTGCCCCATACAAAATCGTACTGAGTACGAGGCCAACAGGGAGCCAATTGAAGTCAGACCTTTCCTGCACGCTCAAACCTGGAACGCGGCGGAAAGAAACAATTCACGTAGCGGATCCCATCAGTCTTTCTGCAGCGAGTGTGCATATCTCAAGGTCATCCTTGCCACTCACACCGCCCTGGAGCGCCCAGGTACTCTCGAACCGAACCGAATCAATAATACATAACTGGAAAGCACAAAAACGGAGTGATATTGTATGTAACCAAAACAGAGCGCGAACAATATAAACGGAGTAGTAAAGTTATCGCAGCAGAGAGAGGAGAGAGATAGTAAGGTGCACATGAACCTGATCACATCAACGCCCAGTAAATAGTACATACTAATAGCCGCCTTGCGAACTTTGTACTATCTGCTGGTGCTGTAGAGACGGGGAGGCCATCTTCATGGTTGGTGTGGGTGGTGGGCGAGGAGGAGACTGATGGGAAGGTAGCGGGATGGATGATGGCAGTGGCGATGGGCTGTTGTGCTGCATATGGGACGACATAGCATACTGATTCGGGAGCAGTTGACCAACCTGCGGAGGGACGCTGATGCTCCCAGCACGATTCATGCTCCGCGTACCATTGGCAGAGGGCGTCCGCGTAGGTAGATTGCCAGGTGCAACATGAGGACTCGGCGACCCTGACATACCGTCTTGTCCAATCTGCGCAGGCTGCTGATGAGGCGATGCTACACCTGGCCACTGTCGTCCTTGAGGAGGAAGTTTGATGTTGAGGTTCGCACCACCTGTCAGTTGCACATTGAAGTGCGTGCCATTGGGTACCAGGTGCCCTGGATATGGTACTTGCGGTGGACGTCCCTCCACGGACTGGGCAAGTGCCATCTTGTACGACTGCATTTGCTGCATGGTGTAGCCATTCGGCGGTCGCGGCACCTGCATGACGGCCCCATTTGGCAGATAGCCGCCGTTCATAGGGATGTGGTAACTAGTCAGTGGGACAGATACCGCCACCTGTTCGGCTTTGGGACGCGTGGGGGAACCAGCCTGATTGGATTGGAGAGCCTCTACAGAGGACATCTGCACGTCTGTTGACTGATGCGCTGAGCCATTCACGGCCGTGGTGTTACTGGCGATAGCGCCATTGGGTGCAGCATTGAGCCTAACCGAATCTCCATCTTGCACAAGAGTGCCAGGATGATTTCCATTGACCCCATTGGCGGAGGAGGTCGCGCGAGGAGGGGAGGACTGAGTCGCAGTAGTCGGACTTGGAGATGCAATATGCCCGACAACAGGAGGACGCGTACCACCGTTCGATGGTATGCGCATCTGAGGGACAGCAGATGGAGGTTGTATTGATTTGACATGTGCTTGCATCGATATTGGTACACCGTTTGGCATCGGGATGTTTCCGGGGACTGCACGAGTAGCGGACAGCGGCATACCTCCAGGATACACCCGCTGTACGCCGTGTTGGTCGCGGCGGACATACTGCAGTTGTGCTCCAAGCCGATATGGCGCAACGGTGTGCTGGCGGCCGTCTACACTTACGACAAGCGAGTTATCCGTCGAGAGGGCTTGATGGTCCTGATCGGACAGTAGCGTCATCATGTGACGGAGGTACTTTGGATCGTAGTCATCGATAAGGACTCGATCTTGCTCATCAACGCCCTCAGGTCCAACGGTGGGCTCATCATCTTGATCAAACCTCCAACGCTCGCGCAGACGAGCTGCCGTCTCCTCATCCTCGTCAGAAGTGATGGTATCCATGTTGCGTGTGAGCGGTCGCCGCCGCGTGAAAGTGCGGTCATCACCACGAACGCCAAGACGTCGCATAAGTGCATCTCGACGATCAAGTGCAGCATTGCCTAGACGAGTCAGACGGTGACGGATATACCGTACGCGCTCCTGTTCCTCGTCTGCTACATCTGATGATGGTGTTGACGAGCGCGGGGAGGGAAAAATTGCCTTCCAATGACGCCGCGGAAAGGAAAACGTTGGACGTTGGTATGGATTCTGAACAAACAGGTTAGTGCTTGAAGCATGCGGTTGATATGACTTTACCTCTACCACATCTTCATACCCGTGGTCACGTTCCTTTTGGCTTGCAAGATCGCGCTCCATAGCCGCATTGATGAGGCTAAGGCGCTCCCTTGGCCGAATAGACGCCTCAACGGCGATGGCCGGAGATCCAGGGTCCCCGCCATCTCTCGTACGTATCTTCAGTCCAGTTATACGAGCAGTTTCAATCTTGGGTTTCTTCACTACCCTCTCCTTGTCGAGTAGAAGTTCTTCGTCCTCCTTCGTCCCCAATGAGGGAAATTTGCGCTTGAGCTCGATGAACTCCAAGCGCTTGTCCCAGACCTGTAGAGTCTGCTGTGTGTAGTCGCGCTTGAGATTTTCCCGCGAAAGTAGTGTTTTGGCGAGTTCCAGACCCTGCGTCAACTCGCTTTGCAGGCGTAAGAGCTTGTCAGATGATGTTGCTTGTGAGGCACGCGTCTTCCTGACAGCTTTGATTTCGCGGCGACGGAAGCAAATGTAAGATTCGTTTGGTACGTCCGACTCGTCGAACTGACAAGCAGTTGAGCAACTTCCGTTGACAAAATTAAATGTGATACTCACGTTGAGGTCGGGTATGATTCTGTGACCTTTTCTTTCGACGCGACGGTCACGCCAGTACGGATAAATGACTTTTGCCAGGCGTAGGAGCTGTGCAGGTTGTGGTATCCATGTCGGCACTGTAAATGTAGCAAACATAGAGGGTGTTAATGGGGAAGAGAATGTATCTTGATAGTCCGAAAATGGAGGGAATGTCATGCCCGACTCGAGTCCCTTTAACGAACGTTAGCCTCGTATTGCAGTGAACGGATAAACAAACTTACATGGTGCAAGAACTCCGTCGTGTCATGGGTAACCTTCTCAAAGATACCCATCACAAGCTCAAACTCATCCTCTGTGATAGTGATGGGTTGCGTTGACTCAGGCTCCTTGCCTTTCGCCTTGGCACTTCGTCCAGACTGGCCAGAGCGCGTTGTTGTACCTGAGGCTGAAAGAGCACCTTGGGCGCTGGTGCCTTCACCGCGGGCTTCCTCATTGTTCCTGTCGAGCCACTCCTTATCACGCTCATCCATGTAGTACGTGAACGCATCGACGAGGGCACTTGAGACTGCCTCCTCCACAGTCTCTGAGGATCTGATGTACGGGCTTGGATCTTCCCATCGGTGTGGGGGATATAACTCTTCATAATTGTCAACGATACCAGTGGAGTCGGGTGTGGGAATATACGCGGCGGGTGCAGCGACCTTTTCCCCACTGCGTGTTGAGCGGGCAACTGACTGGTGCTTGTGTGACGCAGCAGATAGGACGGCTTGTAAATGGTGTTCCTAAGGTGGAAATATCAGTCAGCCATCGATAAGCGATTTCCCACGGCCATCAGCCAATGAGAATGAGACACGTCAGCCTTTTCAACAAGGGCGTTGAAGGCGATGGGGAGAGGAAAAACGACTCACGTTGGCATCCTCAGCGTCCACGCCAGCCGTGCTGATGATCCTGGCTTTTTCCTCATCCTCATCGACCACGAGGGGGTCAGCATCGATGCTCCCTTGGATGACCTTGAGGCGGGTCTTGTTTGTAACTCGATTGCGGTTTCGAAGGGTCGAGGTACCCAGATTCGGGTTGCGGGGCATGACATGGAGACTTGGCAGGATGAAGATGGGTTCAAGGGAGAATGGCCTCTAGTAGATCGGCTTGTCGTCGTCGGTGGCAGCGGCGGGGTGGTCGGAAAATTCGCCGAAAAAGTCCTCGGCCCGAGAATAAAACAATACGAAAAAACCTGACAAATACCAAACCCGGTATTTGTCCAGACCAAACAACTCAGACTACAGTACTACGTCAGGCGGTTAGTGTACGGAGCTTCGACAACTCGGACAGAGTAGCTATTACAAAGGCTGCAATACATGATGGCCACGTATGATAAACGAAGCAAAATCATGGAATGTCAGGCGACAGTCTTTCTCAGAAGTACAGAAACACGCACCTTTTTATTGCATAACTACAGGAAATACTTTATTATTCTCTGAAAAATTGTGACGCTTGAGCAACATCATTCATCCAAAGAATCGTCCATGATAACGTACATGGAGAAGGACATCCTGCATCAACAATCAGTTGAAGTGGCATAGACAACTAGGCATGCGACTCTCACCTGTTTCAAGGGAAGGCAAACGCATATATGCACCGAATGATATAAAGGTATAAGATCTCCAAACACCCGGGTCTACGACTTCACCATGTGTCAACGTGTCAGTGGCAACGAGCACACCCTGCAGGCAGGCAGGCGGAGAGAGCGACACCAGCTTGAAGTCACGAATCCAGTAGCAAAAGAAAGCGTAAAGCTGATGTGAAGCAGGCTCTATGGCATATACATATGTTCTCTGCAAAATTATGAGGGAACCTTGAGAAAGCGGTGTAGGTCGGATAAGAACGTGGAGGCGTGGAGCCGACTCACACAGATGAGGGCAGCTCTGAACGTCGGGAGGGATACACAAAGAGCAAGAGATGAGCAATTACAGCAAAGATGAGATGCTGCAACCACTATCGAAGTGTGGGGTGTGGCTGAAGTTGCCACCGCACCTCCTGCTCCCATCGAACTCATCGGATGCCGATTGGGATGACCAGCATGCTCGGTAGAGCCCCATTATTCGGAGAGCGTTATAATTTATAGGACAGTGTGACATCAATCCAAACTACAGGGACTCGTCAGCCTCGTCATGGCACGATTCCCAAGGTAAGGAGACGTCACTGTACTCTTTACTCGATATCCCAGATATTGTGGGTAGAACATTTTAGATGGCCTCTCAAAGATATGTTGGTGTCGATTTGAATAGAGAAGGGGGAATGGTGGTCCGCATGCATGGCGATGAGAAATGGTGGAAGGGGACTTGGTGAATGACCTGAACAAGCTGTCTAGCCTCCTTCATCACTTGCTCTCAGCCACGTGAGTAATAACTATACATGCGACACAGCCACACTCATAAACTCTGTTCTCAAAAACACACGTCCGAGACATCTGCTCTTATTTTTTCCTATTTATCTTTCGGCCAGCCGAGCATGTAAGGTGGCGGCGACAGGTGGCCCATATGTTTGAGGCCAAGAGTTGCCGTGAAACAACATATGTCGGCAAATATATTGATCATGTAGGCCACGTTGACTTATTCAGTACTCGCTCACTGGCTGACTGTTCTCCCACAGTGAATCGACAGCAGTGACCGCGTGCCAGCAGAAATGAGTTCCATTATGCAAGCCTTGATGAAAGATGGACTGAACGGATGTCAGACGCCGTGATGATCATGGGTTTGTCCAGCGCAGCCATTCATGCCCTTGCCATAATTTGCCTGGTACGCTGCTGTAAGAGAGGCCAGCTTTCTTCAGCTACTGGGAACTGCGTTTCTACCAGTCACATCGACTCGTGTCCTGCAAAAGTTGTCGACCTTCTTTCTCCTACATGTGTCCCTAATTCCTCGGCCCGAATGAGCGATCAGCATGAGCAAGCCACTTCCGATTCCGATTCACGATATTTATAGATGGGAGATATCACTGGGTACCAAAAAAAAAGTATCATGTCGCAGCTCCTGGTCAGATTTAAACACGATGACCATCGAGCCCACCTCGGGTCCACAAAACAATACTACCTCCCATAAAATCATTCAAGTTCCCCTACGAACGGGTCCCCCAACACGGGAGGAGCTGATCTTTCACTACCCAGCCAAGTTTACGTGGAACCAGCTCAAGACCTTCGTGAATTCCGGGTATATCCTTTCTTCAGTTGAAAAGGACTCGCGACACTGACCCTACGATATCATTATCAAGGGATCTCGGACTGCTGAAGCGTGACAGGGTACTTCAAAAGAGATACAACGCATGGTCTTCTGGGATCATTAAAGAGCATGGCTCGATGGGTAGGTGACGCAGAAGTTAGCACATAGGCATTGGGAACGCTCAAACGGCCTGAAGTAAACTACCTCATCAACTACCGTCTACAATGGGGAAAGCCAGATACCCTTTCTCTATCGCCCTCGACACTCGACGGTGGTGCTACTACTAGACCTAATGAAGCGTCCATCACATTGCCCAGATCCGATCAGCCACTCCCACCGCTCCCCCAAGACGCACCCGAATACTTCAAAGCTGATATCCCAGCAGGCTCAGAACTGATCAGTATCATCCAGAACGATTGGCCTTATTCTGTCCCTATTGAGATCGAACACACCCTCATCTGGACGCGAGTGCCTATCTTTCACCCGGCTCTCATCCCTGCCGAAATCGACGCACGGATTCAGCAAGATGGGCTATGCGGCTTTACAGGGAACGACGAACCCCCACCCTCGCCATCCACACTCCCAGAATGTCTCCCTGCATTGGCGGAGTGGGGAATCACCTTTGACAATCTAGTTCGCAGTCCAAAGGGCAGTATAGAGGTCGAAGAGATGGTGAGGAATGCTGGAAGAGAAATTGAAGGCTTTGTGAGACGAAGATGGGTAGAGAGCGAGTGGGAAACCGCATGGTTTGTTAATCCCCCGGTGAGTGAACGAGCCTGTTTATCATGCTTCTTCGTTAGATGCTGAAGATCTCGCAGAGGCTGCAGAGCGTTCGCGGACTAGCGCATATACACGTGTTCGCGAAGAAGAAACACCCCTAGATTAGAAGATTAGAAATAGAATTCTCATACAGCCTTCAGTCATCGTTTTATCCTCGCAAACGAGTTCAGTTGATACTCCGTTATCGTTGGAATTATCGCGTCGTTCTGTCGTAGCACCCTTCGGCCAAGTCAGGTGCAAGATGGCAACAACATAAGTAACATGGAGACGTCCAACAATACGAAGTTCAGTCGTGATGCGGACTCATTTGCCAGCAACTCATTCTATTCGATGTCCGTGCCAGAAGCGTCCAAACTTCGAAGATCGAAGCAGGAACGTGGATTCCAAATTGTACACTATTACATGGAGTGAATGAAGAAAGGCCGCCCAGCAGAATATTATCTCAAACACCCACCGAGCTGCATACTTGACCCGCAAGCAGTCTATCCCTCTAAGATCCCCATCTCCCTCCATTTCTCCCAAAGCATGCCAGCACCAACAGGTGAATTAGCAGCGCCCTTCACATCTTTGATATCCAAGAGCTCATACTCTCTCCCGAATGCCAGAAAATGAGCAAAGAGGGAATTGAAATGCGGCTCTGAGCGGAGATGGAGTATTTGAGGGTAATGCGCATGATAGATGTGTGCAAACACGCGCAGGAGTTGGCGATAGACGTGTTTGACGGTTGCGGGGAATGATTGTGGGAAGTCGTGTCCTATAGCCGAACGATTACGAGGTGAGATTGTGTGGAGAAGGGAGATTACTTACCGGACTTTGTTGGGAACACGGTTTCATCATCGAGAAGGTTTTGGATCCATGTCATGACATAGTCGATGTACGTGGGTGCGGCAAGATGGACACTTTTGCGATCTTGATTGATCCATGTGTAGTTGAGACTGCGGGGTGTTGTGGTAAACGGATGGGCTGGCAATGGGGAGATACGTACTTCGTTCCAGCAGACATGGTCGGACATGATTGCTGCGTACAGCACTCGGATATGACACCGTAGAACTCATTGAGACTTGTGTAAAAATCAAAGACTAACGTACATCTGACGTTTTAGATGTAGGATGGTGGATAAAAGAATGGACGTACCGTTGACGGCTACCCATTCCATGATATCGACATACTTTGGAAGAACGACGATCGTTTTGAAGTTGCCCTTGACGAGAGCCGCCTCGACAAATGGATTGCACAGATACAGAGGCTTTGGCGCGCCAGAGCTAGCTGGAGATGGAGGCACGGGTGGTGGTTGCATGTCCTGGAACGTCGCAGAGGTTGGCGTCGGCGAACGCTTTGGCCCGCGGGGTGTACGCGACATGGAACGACTAGGACAAAATGATCAGATGATCCTTATACAACGAAGGCTATGAACGCACCCAATCGAATTGAAGAAAGACATGGCAAGAACTGGAGAAAAGATAGTAGACCGTTGCAAAGACTTCAATTATATCCGAAAAGGAAGGACAGTATGTCTGAGTGGCGTGGGAGTAGCAGGCCTTGCATTGTGTCTGGAATTTATCGAGGTTCTCCTCAAGCTCACGTCCAGGGAGTCCTCTCAATTTTCCACACGTCGTCCTGCATGGTGAGCACAAGACGAAAAAGCAAGGCTGCAGCCACAGCCACCCACCACGACCATGATGGCGCATCCACATACAGCATAGACGAGCCTAGCCATCCACCATATTTCAACGTCCCAATACCAATTGATATTGATATTGACGAGCTCTCCAACTTGATACCGGAGGTCTCGTTCGAAAACCCCACCCCAGACACCATAGTATCCGTCTACAGACTGCTACTCGCACAAGTCGCCGAATTCAACGCCACCCAACGCGACCTCGATGAGGCGAGAGCAGAGGTAGAACGAAAGGATGTAGAACTCGACCAGGCTTATCAAGACGCGGAGAATAAGACTAATGGCCTTGAAAGCTCCCTTGAGGATGTTCAGAACCAGCTTATAGTCTCTCGGCAACAAAAGGAGCAGCTTGGTATGTCGGGCATTACTGTCCATATATCAAAAGTTCATTTTTCTGTAGCTGTACAGAAGACCACTCTAGAGGCACAGGTAGCAAATCTCAGCACAACGCATTCCAGCTCGTCGACCGAGCTTGACCAATTGAAACACCGCGTCGAGGACTCAGAGCGCGAAAAACGTGACCTCATTGGTGTGGTAAATAGGTTGAAGGAGGATGCGACGCAGCGTGACGGTGCGTTGTTTGTACTTTTTCTTGATTTTGTCATTGATGGCTCGTAGATGAGGTGCACAGCTTGCGCAACAGTCTCAGGCAGGCGCGCCAAGAACACCAAACCCTGGAGACTCAAGTCCGCGAGCTTCGCTCGGCAGAAACGTCCTACAAGGCATGTCTTTCCGAACGCTGCAACCTGACTATTTCTAACGCACCTTTAGTTCAAGGTCGACTCCTTAACACAGCAACTCCAACTCGCACAGTCTGAAGTCGAGCGTTCTACCTCAGAGTTAACGGTAAAGATCGAAGAACACGCCAAGTACCGACGCACCAAACATGCTGAATTCGCAACTCTGCAAGTCGCCCATGACGCACTCACTCAGCAACACTCTGCATCAGAAAGTGCACTCAGGGCTCTCCAGACCGCCCACTCTTCTCAGGCGCATCAACTCACACAGGCGCTTGCACGCGTACAAGACCTAGCCGGACAGCTTGCAGAACAGGAAGCAGCCTTCACAAGCGAAGCATCCGGGCTGCAGCGACTCGTGAGTATAATGGAAGACCGCGAGAAGCAAGCAAAAGAGATCGTCGAAGGTATCGAGCGTGAATGGGCAGGCGTCGGAGAACGCGCGGAACGACGCGAGGCGGCTCTGCAAACTGAAGTCGAGAGGGAGAAGTGCGCTAGGGAGGAGGCTGAGAGGAGGGCCGACCAACTTGAGACTGTCCTGGAGCGCATGAACCGTGGCGAGTTGCCTATCGTTGGCCGCGGGGCATCTGTTCCAGGAACCCCAGCCACGCCCGTGCGCGGTGTTGCCCATGAGTCTGGAATGGAGGGTATGCTTGGTTTGAGCCCCACAGTTGCTATGGTCAGCAGGGCGCAGAAGACCGGCAAGACGTTCACTCAGGTCTATGCGGACTATGTACGTTTGCAGGATGAACTGGCGAGGAAATCGGCCGAGTATGATCATATGGATAGAACGCTTTCTGCAGTGTTGGCTCAGATCGAGGAACGGGTGCGTTGCATTACCATGCTGTTTGAATGATCATCTGACTCTTCTTCTTCCTAGGCTCCCATTCTATCGCAACAACGGGAAGAGTACGACCGCCTACAATCCGAGGCTGCACAACTTGCCTCCCAACTCTCATCAGCGCTCGCCGACCGCGACGCAAATGCAAGCGCATTCCGAGAGACCTCGCAGAAGTTAAAGAAGTCTCACTCCGAGAACGAACTCCTACAACGCCAACTAGACGACCTCGGCCGCCAAATCCAAACTCTCCTGAAAGAACTCGGGCGGCGCGCAGACCCATCTTTACCCATAGATGCAGAGATGGACGACATGGAGCCCCTACCAGCCGATAACATCGATGCAGTCATCACGAATAACCTCGTGCTCTTCCGCAGCATCGGTGGACTCCAAGAACAGAACCAGAAGCTACTCAAGATCGTACGTGAGCTTGGAGAAAAAATGGAAGCAGAGGAACGGGAGTACCGTGAGACGCTTGAGCAAGAGCAGAGCGAGGCTGTTAGGGAGGCGCATGAGGCTATTCAAGATCTCGCTGCGCAACTTGAGAGGCAGAAGAAGAGCAGCGATATGACTATCCAAGCCTACATGAAGGAGCGGGACGCGTTGAAAGCTATGCTCGCACGTGCTGAACGCTCGGGGACGCGGATGGGCGTTAATGGTGATGGGGGCGTTGCTGGGCCTGTGCAGAATGATTTGGCTGTGGAGCTTCATGATGTGCAAGCTCAGTTTGAGGCTTATAAAGCTGAGATGGGCATGGATTCTGTGAAGCTGAGGGACGAGTTACAGCAGGCGCATCGGGACCTTGGTCAGGTTAATATTGAGCTGGCCAAGGCCAAAGCAAGGGTTGAATATCTCAATGGTATGGGCTCTCATTGTTTTGTCATATTTCGATCGTTTAACTTTTTTTTTTAGAGCGCCATCGCATGAGCCAAGAAGAAGCCGCCTTGCATACTCGTGATCTTGAGAACTTGACAAAACGCCACCAGCAGCTCTACGACCAATATACTCGGATTGATATCCAGTGTAATCGAACCCAGGAAGAGCTGACAGAGGCTACCGGCCGTGTTGAGAAGTTACGCAATGAGAATGCCAATCTGCGCGCAGAGAAGACAATTTGGGAGGTACGATCTTTTGGTTTTGTCTAACTTCATTAAGAACATTAGTTGATCTTGTTGTTTTTTTAAGTCTGTCCAAGTTCGCCTGGTGACTGAGAACAAGAACTTATCCGTCGAGCGCTCTCATCTGGCTGACCTTATGGCCAATGTGCAAAGGATGCATGGCGATCTTGAACGAGCAGGCGAAAACGATCGCCGTCGGTTGGAAAGCCAGATTCAGATGATGGAGGGCCAGACGTGCGTATCTGAACTGGTTCCAGTTTCACGGAAGACTAACGGGCCGCTATAGACAAGACCTGAAAACTCAGCTCTCACAGGAGCGCGATGCAGTCCGCCACGTCACGCTTCACAAGGATATCGACCTGAAGGATCTGCAAACCCGCCTGGACAAGACGGTATGCATTATCCTTTCTTTTCTGGTTAGCGGAGTAAATACGAAAAGTTCTTACACATTCGCAGACCGAACAGTTATCTCGAGCTCGAGAATCTCTCGTCGGTGCAGAAACCAGCAAAGTCCACCTGCAAGAGCGTGTTGATCAGCTTACACGCCAGCTCCAAGGTAACGAGGAGAAACTTGCTGTGTACGAACGTCGGACGGCAGGTCCCAATGGCGTTGCAGCTGCTACTGAGCAAGATCTTTCTTGTGAGCAACAATTCGAGCAAGAAGTTGCGGAATTGCGGTTGGTGTTGATGGGCTGTGCTTTTATTTATAACATGCTAAACAATTTTTTTTTTCGTCGTAGGTCCGCTTTGAAGGTCGCTCAGGTCGACCTGGCAGCTGCCCGTAGTCACATGCAGCAATTCCAGGAAATCTCTCAGGCCAATGAAGCTGCTCTAACCGCGCTGAATGCCACGCATGACCAATACAAGACTGAGACTGAGGCACAAATTGTGAAGAACGAGGTGGGCCGAACTTAAGCCCCGCCCTATGATGTTTTTCATGTTGCTCTTCACAGCTGGAATACAAGGCCCTTGAAGATAAACTGCGCAGCATTGGGGAGGACTTGCAACAGTCTACCAGCAAGTTCTCTGAACTTCAACGCACCTTGGAATCGGAGCGGCAGGTTTGGGCAAACGACAAAAGGACCTTGGAGGATACCATTGTCGACCTGAGCACATCTGAGAAGACATCTGAGACCGACCGCAGCGCTCGCGAGAGTGAAGTTCGCCAGCAGGAACAAAGAGCGCTGGTAAGCTGACAGTTTTTGTTGGTTGTCAACCATATCCTTAGTCCTTTCAGGCCGCAGAAGAGAGATACTCGCGCGAAGTCCTTATTCATGCGGAGTCGATCAAGACTATCGAGACTCTCAGGCAGCAACTCACCGTCGCTCAAGCTACTTCTAGGGAGAACTTGTCAGAGGCTGCTAATGCCCAGGCTAAACTGGAAGCATCTGAGGGTAGCTGGAAACAGCAGAAAGAGGCTTTGGACAAGGAAATTGCTGATCTTAATGCACGGTGCGTCCTTGACTTGACGCCTTGTCGGTTCTTTGATCCGATGATCGGAATGCAGCTCCAAGGATCTGTCGGCACAGAATGCCCTTCTTCATCAACATCTCGAGACTGTTAGCACCCAAGCTACACGCATACGTCAGGCTGCAGATTCATCTACCACTGAAGGCACTGCTGGTGATGCAGATGGTGGTGATGTGGATACTAAGGTGTCAGAGCTTAGATCTGTCGTGGCTTACCTGCGCAAGGAAAAGGAGATCGTTGATCTGCAGCTCGAGCTCAGCAAACAAGAGAATGTCCGACTGAAGGCTCAGATCGAGCACCTCACTCAGAGTTTGCAAGAGACCAGAGCAACTCTTACTGAGGTAAGTTCCTATACAATATATTGCAGATCATGAATGACGTTGCGTCAGGAGCGAGAGCGGGCCATGGAAGCGGCAACATCGGATGCTCAGCACGCTGAGATGTTGGAGAGAATCAACCAGTTCAACATCCTTCGAGAAAGCAATGCGACCCTCCGCGCCGACTGCGAGAATTATGCTAAACGCTCTCGGGAACTCGATGCTAAGCTGCAGGCATTGTCTGCAGAGCTTGAACCTGCCAAGGAACAGGCTCGTGTTGCACAGGCAGAGCTCCAAGCTCGGGATGCACAGATCACACGCCTTGAGGGGGAGAGCCGCCGCTGGCAAGAACGCAATGCACAGTTGCTCAGCAAGGTAAGTTCAGAGCAATCTCCTTTTTTCCCTTTCTCCCAAGCTTACGTTACTTGGCAGTATGATCGTACTGATCCTGCTGAGATTCAATCCTTGAAAGATGAAGTCGAAACGCTGAAGACCCAGAAGGCTGAAGCGGAAAAACTTGCTGCAGAACGTGAAGAGCAACTAAGCAATCTCCAAAGCCGGGTACATAAAATTTCTTCAAAACTTCAGACGAAGTCACTTTTCTGACAATGTTCAAAGGCTCAACTTGTCGAGGAGAACCTTATAAAACACAGGGAAACGAACAAGAGGAATACGGAAGTCTTCAAGAATAGATTTGGGGCATTTAACAGTGAAAAATCTGAACTCAATTCCACCATCAGCGGACTCAGGGAGGAAGTCAAGAAGCTGACTGTTGAACGGGATGCATTGCGGACTACCTCGGCACCTGACGCGTCGCAGCAGCTCAACCCACAGCTGGAGGCACTACGGCAAGAGAAGGCCGCTCTAGAGCAAGCACTTGCGAAAGAGATAGCTGCGAGGGCCCAGGCGCCTGCCGAAGGTTCAGCAGACCAAGCCGCGCTCATTGTATGCTTTTCTTATCACTCTGAGCTCCGTCACTTAACCTGTTCATCTAGGCTTCCCTAACGGCAGAACGAGACAGCCTTTTAGCAGAAAAGGAGGCTTTGAGCAAATCTTCGACTACAGCCGGTCTACCCTCTGATGCCGCAACTTCATGGGAGTCAGAAAGGCTTGAACTTGTAAAGGCGCGAGATGAAGCGTTGACACGGGCCAATGTTGGTGATTTTGATTTGATTGTGTTTGCCACCCTGAAGCCTTTTTTTTCCAGACAGCGGATGAGGCAGCAAAAAGGGCGTTCGACAACGTCAGGGGTCTTCGTCAATCCAACGAGAAATTCCAGGCTCGAGTAATCGAACTGCAGAAGGCCAGGGAAAAGATGAACTCGGACCAAGATGCAGTAGTGGCAGTTGCTGTTGAGAAGGCCAAGAGTGAAATCATTACAAGCGGGGCTTCCGTAAACAACGAGGAACTCCTCAAAAAGCACGCGCAAGAACTGGAGACATTACGTGCTCAGCTGATTGCCCAGCACGAGGCGGCCCTCAAGACGGCAGTAGACGCGGCAACTGCGGCTGCTAAAAGGGAGGCTACTGTTACTTCTTCTGACGAGTCAACGAAGGCTGCTGTAACTGCCGCCATTTCCGCTCGTGATGCAGAACTTCGAACTCGACATGCCACAGAATTGGAGGCTGCGGTTGAATCAGGAAGACGAGAACAGGCAACGAAGGGCAAACTCAAAGATGCTCAACTTGTTCGTGCTCAGAGCAAGTTGAAGGACCTGGAAGCGCAAATCATCGAGTGGCGAAAGGCTGGTTTGATCCCCGAGGCCGCCACCGCCACTCCCGCAGCCTCAACCTCCAAAGCCCCAGCCCCAGTCACAGCTACACCTTCCACTTCACAACCAGTCGCAGCTCCCACTTCATCAGTTGTACCAGCCACAGTGTCTGCGAAGCCTGCCCCCTCCGCCCCAGCAAGTCTACTCGCTACTGCCATTGGGGAAAAGCCACCCACCAGTGGTGCTGTACCACTTGGCGTCCCTGGCAGAGGCCGCGGCAGAGCTGCACCCCGCGGTGCCGCAAGAGGCCTCCATGTTCGAGGTGCAGCTCCCGGCCGGGGCGGCGCTCCGTCTCCTGTTGCAACTACCTCTGCTACTGCAGGGGTGTCCATCTTTGGCGCGGCTGGCAAGCGTGGTCGAGAAGAAGAGGCTGCAGATGGGCTAAAGCCTACTACTATAACCGGCACAGTGAAACCTCCGTCACCATCATAGTTGGACTCGTATTAGTTTAGTGCAGCCTTGGTGTCTCATCATGACTTCACACGTCGTATCATTATCCCATTGGTCGATTCATAACCATGCCTCCCTGGTGATAAGTTGGGCAAATTCACCACCACGTTATTGCGATGAAACTACTCTCAATAAGAAAAATACTTCTCAGTTGCCTCGACCAATTTTCCCCATCGCCCTCCGTTCCAACTCTTCACTTCTTCCCACTCCTGCTTCTCAAAGCAATACTGTATCCACTTGAAATATGCGGCAACCTCAAAGTCGGCAAAACAAGGTGTATCGCCCAATATAAATTGACCGGTGCTCTTCGAATACCACCCATCCACGGTATCGCATACAACACGCAATTCGTTCCACCGTTCCTCTGGCGGTCCAAGCTCCCAAGGAACGCCAAACCACTCTGAGCGAGTGCGGATATAATACTCCTTACTCTCTGGATTGAGCATCTCTGCACCTTTCACCATGCATAGCCTAAAAGCGCCTCTTGCCGCGTTAAGGAATGCGGTTTGAAATGCGTGGATCAGAGCGGCTGTGCCATATGGTAGGACTTTCGGCGTATCAGGGTATTGCTCGTCAAGGTACTGTGCAATCGCGAAAGAGTCCGAAATGAACCTATTCGTATTGGGATCCATAATGACAGGGAGAGTAGGCACGGGTATCGCAGTTCCTTTGATCACCCACGAGCTAGTGGGTAGAAGAGAATTCTGCTCGTAGAAGGGCTTTATCTTCAGGTACTCGAGCCACACGGTCTCGAAGGGCAGTCCCTTGAAACCGAGGCAATACCTACAACGGGTAGCTCAGTCTGGAGGATCAAGTGAAACCGTGACCCCTGAATGCGGTTAACATACCTTGTTTTCATCGTACTTGGGGACCATGGTTGACCCTGTACGATACTGGGAATGTCATAGAATATGATGGGCTTGAGTTCCGACGTCGACATAATGCCCTGGCGAAGTTCCACAGAGCATGATTCATGGGTTTATATACATTGGGGGTTGGGGTGTCTGAGACATCCCTGCATCGCCCTGGTACTATGCAATTATGTACTAGAACATAGATCAAGACCAAGCGCTATGTGGAGGCACTAAACATAAAATCGGTCTGATTCCGAAACGCAAGCAATTTGGGGTATTGGCGTGCGCCTAATACAAAGGAACGACTGTCTTAGGAACCTTCAATTGGTCTTTCTACAGCGTGCAGGAGAGAAATTGGAGGATATTGGCAATGCTTGATAACGTCCACATTTCAAACTGGATAATTCAGCATGCACGCAACACACTTAGTGTTCTTGTTGACGGAAGGAATGATCCATTGGGGTGGCGAGGCTCGAACAAGCTGGGTTGGGCGCGATCACCCTAATACAAAAAGTGGAGCATACGTTGCACTGGTCTGTAGTCTCAGCTGAAGCGTCGCCGGTAGCAGGTTATTTCCCGCCAGTGTAGTATCGATTCGTCCTACAGCAGAAGTATGCGGAAGCGGACGCAAGAGCGAGAAAAGCTGATTGTGTCGAAAAGCGAGGTGGAGGGTGTCGCACGGAGCTCATAGGAGTGGCAAGAAGTAATGATCGAGCAGACCGATTGAAAACCAATACCGGCAGCACGAATGAGTCCGAGTCCAGGCAATATCGACTTCGAGGTCAACAATCCTATGCTCTTATAATAAATATTTTGAAGTTGTCTTGAAGATGAAATGGTATCATAAGTAGAATTTAGTGAGCCTCGCCAGCTTCGCAAAATTATTCTCACGAGTGGCCTGCGTTCGGGTGGTCGAGAAGAAGAGGCTGCAGATGGGCTAAAGCCTACTACTATAACCGGCACAGTGAAACCTCCGTCACCATCATAGTTGGACTCGTATTAGTTTAGTGCAGCCTTGGTGTCTCATCATGACTTCACACGTCGTATCATTATCCCATTGGTCGATTCATAACCATGCCTCCCTGGTGATAAGTTGGGCAAATTCACCACCACGTTATTGCGATGAAACTACTCTCAATAAGAAAAATACTTCTCAGTTGCCTCGACCAATTTTCTCCATCGCCCTCCGTTCCAACTCTTCACTTCTTCCCACTCCTGCTTCTCAAAGCAATACTGTATCCACTTGAAATATGCGGCCACCCCAAAGTCGCCGAGACAAGGTGTATCGCCCAATAAAAATTGACCGGTGCTCTTCAAATACCACCCATCCACGGTATCGCATACAACACGCAATTCGTTCCACCGTTCCTCTGGCGGTGCGAGCTCCCAAGGAACGCCAAACCACTCTGAGCGAGTGCGGATATAATACTCCTTACTCTCTGGATTGAGCATCTCTGCACCTTTCACCATGGTTAGCTTGAAAGTGCTCCTTGCCGCGTTAAGGAATGTGGTTTGAAAGACGTGGATCAGAGCGGCTGTGCCATATGGTAGGACTTTCGGCGTATCAGGGTATTGCTCGTCAAGGTACTGTGCAATCGCGAAAGAGTCCGAAATG
>MU837050.1:45600-64673 GCA_029603245.1 Rhizopogon salebrosus TDB-379 | reverse complement strand
ACTTGTTCTACATAATACAAGCTCTTTTATACTAAACAATTCAGATACTTTATGATACGAGTCTTGGAAAAGAAAAGTAAAGGGACATTATAGTATCACTTCTAAAGAATGGTGAAAATACTCGATCGCTGTCAGAGTAAGTTCAAAAGAAAATGGTGCGGGCTGTGCGCGCGCCTATCCAGCGCACGCGCGCAGCCATGGAAATTCCCGCGCGTCAGACTATTGCGCGCGCAGTGCGCGCGCTAAGGTGCGCACTAGCTGAATCCAACATGGCGTGCAGGAGAGAAATTGGAGGATCTATGACTAATGTAGTTACCTACTATATGGACTTGAAAAGATTCGGCCGATCATGTATGTTTAGCTTGCCGGGCCTAGCGCCTAGATTGCAAGCCTCGCACTCTGCCATTACATATATTCCAAACCCAGTTATACCTTTCTTTTCAAGACAAGCCATGAGTCCGAAACGGCTATCGCAGCCTACCCTTAATCAATAGGGCACGGACCATTTACTCCTGTTCAAATATGCTTAAAAGGAAGAGTCCTATGTAGAACTAGAAGTACAGGCGGTCGGAGCAGCGGCAAGCCCCCTGACGAGAGCTTTCGCAGGCTCGAAACCGCTGCCTCCCGCTTTACTAGTCCCTCCCTCCCGATGTAGCAACACCCTATCTTCGGAGAAGGTGGATTGCGGCACGCGTGCATAGGGGTGGTCTTCCTAGTACACTACTGATCATAGACGACACTCTAGCCTCGCAAGCTCGGCTAGATACACATATTGGCAATGCTTGATAATGTCCACATTTCAAACTGGATAGTTCAGCATGCATAATCCATTGGTGTGGCGAGGCTCGAACAAGCTGGATTGGGCGCGATCACCCTAATACAAAAAGTGGAGTATACGTTGCACTGAAAGAGAAGAACGCAGGGCAATACGGTTGCTGGCCGAAGCGGAGGCACCAGCTGAGCGCCGAATGGTCCGTGGATGGAAGACCATATTCTCAGCAGGAGCGCTTGAGCCGATGGTCTCAATGTTGACCAAGCTATCGCGTTTCCCCATGGATTGCCCGATCGCCAGAGTGGACAGACGCGGAAGCTCGTTACATACCAGTGGTCCGTTGTGGACTGGCAGTGGTCTGTAGTCTCAGCTGAAGCGTCGCCGGTAGCAGGTTATTTCCTGCTAGTTTATCCTCAGTGACGATAGTATCGATTCGTCCTGCAGCGGAAGTATGCGGAAGCGGACGCAAGAACGAAAAAAAGCTGATTATGTCGAAAAGCGAGGTGGAGGGTGTCGCATAGAACTCATAGGAGTGGCAAGAAGTAATCCCTGGCATTTGAAGATACAGAATTGATCGAGCAGACTGACTGAAAACCAATACCGACGGCACGAATGAGAGTCCGAGTCCAGGCAATATCGACATCGAGGCCAACAATCCTATGCTCTTATGATAAATATTTTGTATATGTGCGTCCTGAGATGAAATGGTATCATAAGTAGAATTTTGAGCCTCACTATAGGATGCACATACAAGTGTCATTTAGCCAGTTTATTTGGATAGCCTTCACCGGTACCGCAAATTTATTCTCACGAGTGGCCTGCGTGCGGTGTAGAAGAACGAAAAGTTTTCAAGTTATGAAGAGATGATCTGTTACTGCAGGGGTGTCTGTCTTTGGCGCGGCCAACAAGCGTGGTCGAGAAGAAGAGGCTGCAGATGACGCTGAGTCTGGCGAAGCGGCTACAACCGAGACCACCGTGACCGGCACAGTGAAACTCCCCGGGCCCGTTCAAGTTACTCCATCACCCACAAGTTAGTAGTAGCTGGACTACCTTGTATCTCATCATGACTTCATACATTGTATCATTATCCCGTTGGTTGATTCATACATCCCTGGTGATAAGTTGGGCAAAATCACCACCACGTTATTGCGATGAAACCTCTTTCAATAAGGAAAATACTTCTCAATTGCCTCGACCAATTTTCCCCACCGCCCATCGTTCCAGTTCTTCACTTCCTCCCACTCCTGCTTCTCAAAGCAATACTCTATCCACTTGAAACGTGCGGCAAGCTCAAAGTCGGCAAAACAAGGTGTATCGCCCAATATAAATTGACCGGTGCTCTTCGAATACCACCCATCCATGGTATCGCATGAAACACGCAATTCGTTCCATTGTTCCTCTCTCTTCTCTAGTGGTGCGAGCTGCTCCCAAGGAACCCCAAACCGCTCTGCGCGAGTGCGGATATAATACTCCTTGCTCTCTGGATTGAGCATCTCTGCACCTTTAACCATCCATAACTTGAAAGCGCCTCTTACCGCGTTGAGAGACGCGGTTTGAAATACATGGATCAGAGCAGCTGTGCCATATGGTAGGACTTTCGGCGTATCAGGATATTGCTCGTCAAGATACTGTGCAATCGCGAAAGAGTCCGAAATGAACCTATTCGTATTGGGATCCATGATGACAGGGAGAGTAGGCATGGGTATCGCAGTTCCTTTGATCACCCACGAGGTGGTGGGTAGAAGAGAATTCTGTTCGTAGAAGGGCTTTATCTTCGGGTACTCGAGCCACACGGTCTCGAAGGGCAGTCCCTTGAAACCGAGGCAATACCTACAATGGCTAGCTCAGTCTACGGCCCAGGATCAAGCGTAACCCCTGAATGCGGTTAACATGCCTTGTTTTCATCGTATTTGGAGACCATGGTTGACCCTGTACGATACTGGGAATGTCATAGAATATGATGGGTTTGAGTTTGGACGTCGACATAATGCCCTGAGAAGTGTTCCACAGAGCATGATTCATGGATTTATAAACATCGGGGATTGGGGTGTTTGAGTCATCCCTGCATCGCCCTGGTACTGTGCAATCATGTAGACATGGCGATATGCATGATGCATCAAGCTTAAGATAAAGCGCTTTGTGGAGGTACTAAATATACAATCGGTCCTCTGAATCCGAAACGCAAGCAATTTGAGGTATTGGGGTGCGGGAGAGAAATTGGAGGGTATTGGCAATGCTCGATAATGCCCGCATTTCAAATTGGATAGTTCAGCACGCACGCAACATGCATAATGTTCTTGTGAACAGGAGGAACAATCCATCGGGGTGGCGAAGCTCGAATAAGCTGAGTTCAAGTTGGGTGCGGTCGCCTGAATACAAAAATTGGAGCATACATTGCACTGAAGGAGAAGAACGCAGGGAAATACGCTTGCTAGCCGAAGCGGAGGCACTAGCTGAGCGCCGAATGGTCCGCGCATGGAAGATCATATCCTCAGTAGGAACGCAGTGGTCTCAAGGTCGACCAAGCAATCACATACTATCGCGTCTCCCATGGATTGCCCAATCACCAGAGTTGGTAGATGCGGAAGCCGTTACATACCAGTGGTCCGCTGCAGGCTAGCAGTAGTCTGTGAGGATACAAAATTGATCGAGCAGACCGACTGAAAACCAATACCGACGGCACGAATGAGAGCCTGACTCGTCCACACAACTTGTATCCGCATCGAGGTCGATGATCCTAGGTCGGACAATATTGTTGGTCGTACTTGATGTTGTAGCTGCAATTTATCTAGGACTTCCAAATGTCGTTTCTCCTGGTCTTGCATTTCCTTCGCCATATTAAATCGATGGAGTGGTTGAATTGCAGTTTCAAGATGGCTCACCTGAATTAGCGACCCAACCCGGCCGAGGACAGTGACTTGTCCTCTATACATCCAATTCACCGTGATCTCGCCAGATTGATCCACGCGCAGTGCGTCGTCTAGTATTTCCCGTTGCGCTGGAGAAATGTCTAGAGAGGGAAAGGTAGACACACCTGCTCTTGGTTCTTGGAAGGGTCCGTGTAGAAAGTGGATGCTCTGGTTCTTGTCAAGGGCCGCAGGGTCTTTTCAACCTAGAAACGGGATACCCCCGCGAACATTGCAGCTCCTGCAGGTCGGTGACGATACTGCAAGTAGATGGGTCTTGGAAAGTTGGACGTGGGAACGACAAGAAGTTGCTCTTGCTATGAACTACATATCACGTATCGTTGAACCAATCGTGTTGCCCGGGCACTTCAATTATCTTACCCCACCCTAACCCACGATGGAACTGAGTTGAATTACAACAGCTTCGCAGCCTACTAGCGCAACAGAATTGGCCGGGACCGGGCCAACACAGTCACTTCCAGCTCCCAGCCGGAATCAGGTTTCAGCACACGAGACTCTTCCACCCTTTATAACGAATCCATGGTTTCATTCACTCCGAACCAAGGCCCCTGCCCATAAACTTCGCGAGAGTGAAGCATCCTGGCAGATGTAGTCCAAATGGTTCAGATTATGGCTCAACATCTTTCTGACCTAGCACTGGCACGCTACTTTCATCCGAATCGGAACGCACCTCTCGCTTCTCCAGTTCCGAAACTCATGCTAGTCACCCATCACACCTCTTCCATAAACCTCATTCAACCCATGAAGAGTTGAGTTCGATTTCCCTCGGCCGGCCAGAGATGAAGATATCGAGGCTCTCTTTGACTACATATCAATGACTCGCGACCTCCCTCCGGCGAACAATCTCACCATCGAGCAGAAATGGCAGTTGGTGCATGGAGCAGAACAATTGCGATGGCAGGAGGAGAAGAATCGAGAAGAGCACGGGTGATTTAAGTGCAATAGGTTCCCTTGGAGAGGGCATGCCGGACTATTATATTAGGAGGTTTCTCGACAATACCATCACTCCAAAGCAGGCATCAAGCGTCTGGGTATCTTTGAAGAGTCATGAAACAAGGTGAGTTGTCACTCTTTGCGCTATAATCGTTCATAACATTGGCATGTGTAGCTAGCTTGAGCGCTCCAGGGCACATCTGTGTTGGCGCAGGTGCCGATGCACATAAGTCGTAAGGGCAAGAGGTAACACCACTGACTAAATTCAACATACATTCACTAAAATTCCGTCTAGGTCCCAATCTGATATCTCCCTCGAGAATGACATTGCCAAGTGTTCAAAAATTATCTTCAACAGCACTGTATGTTTCTTATCCGCTCGTCCGTCAAGTTCATTGACCCTCAGATCATTTCGTACAGAGTGCGCGAGGTTATACGACTCAATGGCACCGTCACCCAAATTGTGTCTCCTCTCAATTCACCTCATCTACTGACTCGCAAGTTGATTTGCGAAGTTCTCCTCTCCATCATCTACATCAGTAACGACGCTCTTTCATTATTATTCCTAGCTCTAGAGAACCTTGGTCGATCCAATGAGGTTCCACCAATGAACGACCCAAACGACAAACGCAACGTACCCGGATATTATGACTATTGGTTTAGGTCGCTTGAGAGGGCGGTCCTGGGCAGGGGCAAGATGGGCAGTCTGGTTGGAGCTAGTGAATCCCGCAGCCTCGACCTCCAAAGCCCCAGCCCCAGTCACAGCTACACCTTCCACTTCACAACCAGTCGCGGCTCCCACTTCATCAGTAGTTGTACCAGCCACCGTGTCTGCGAAGCCTGCCCCCTCCGCCCCAGCAAGTCTACTTGCTACTGCCATTGGGGAAAAGCCACCCACCAGTGGTGCTGTACCACTTGGCGTCCCTGGCAGAGACCGCGGCAGAGCTGCACCCCGCGGTGCCGCAAGAGGCCTTCCTGTTCGAGGTGCAGCTCCCGGGCCGGGGCGGCGCTCCGTCTCCTGTTGCAACTACCTCTGCTACTGCAGGGGTGTCCATCTTTGGCGCGGCTGGCAAGCGTGGTCGAGAAGAAGAGGCTGCAGATGACGCTCTGTCGAAGCGGCTAAAGTCTACTACAACCGAGACCACCGGCACAGTGAAACCTCCCGTTACTCTCCGTCGCCCACCTCCACCATCATAGCTGAACTCGTATTAGTTTAGTGCAGACTTTTGTATCTCATCATGACTTCACACATTGTATCATTATCCCGTTGGCATTATCCCATTCATAGCCATACCCTGTGGGATATACGAGACTCGATTGACGGGTGGGTATGAACTAGACACTTGGGTACTCACGTAATACCAGTACTACAATATGATTGGATCATACAGTAGTATACGACCTTCAAACTTGCGCGACTTTTTTTTTTTTTTCTTTGGTAAGTGTCATTATATTTGCAAATTGCAATTTGAATTAGTTCTTTGTCTCTACAGGCTAACCACTCATCACCCCCTTCTATTCCATGTCTTCAGAGTAAGTGACAGAAGAAATTGATTCGAGGGTATATCTCACCCATCTGTCTGCAGGAATGGTTCCAAGAATACAGCGAGCGAGGAACCCGCAATCTTCACTGAGAGAACTCTTGCTATAAATATGTGAATATTTGAACCAAATAACTAGGTGTGCTCGACCTGACCTGTTACCTATGTCAAAAGGTCAAACACCCTGGAAATGATCCTGGATGTTCTTCAAAGTTCTATTTTTGCAGAACGGCGTTACGGTGACAAAGATGTCGAGTCAAAGTTCTGGGAGATGTATAAGGAAGTGTCAGCTGGGCAGGATGATGACTCCTTAGAGCAGGCGCATGGCGATATCGGCAACATCCTGACTTTTGTGCGTTCATTTACATCTGTCAATGCAAGTCTAACAGGTGAATTAGGCTGGTCTATTCTCAGCCGTCAACTCTACGTTCATAATTGGAATGCAACCTAACCCAGGGGATACCACCAATGCCCTCATGGTGCAGCTGATCAAGGCCATAGCCGACGGCTCAGGTGCTGTAGATATTAGCAATCTTTCTTCGTCCACGGGCTATTCTTCTTCGACCGTCTGGATGCAGGCACTTGCCTATGCTAGCCTCGCTTTTAGCCTCTTGGCCGCGTTCGGGGCCGTCGTGGGAAAGCAATGGCTTAACTCTTATAAGGCAGCTTTGGGACGAGGGTCTCTGGAGGATCTTTGCCTGCAGAGGCAGAAGAGAGCGGATGGACTACAGTATTTGTTCACGGCCATTTGGGCGTTCCTCTCGCTTCTCCAGATCTCGCTACTCCTCTTTGGCTTGTCGGTCAGTGCGAACTTGTGGACCCAACAGACCACGATATCCAGTGTCATTATCTGCAGTACATGTTTAGGCATCCTGTTCCGTGTAGCCAACATCTTCGTGTCGGTGTTGTACCCAGACACATCTTTCGGGACACCAGCATCAAAGCTAGTTGGAACTACGCTCAGAAAATTACTCCCAGTCAGGTCGACTTTTACTCCTGCCTCATTCGTTAAATCGTCGGCTGTACGCTGGATACTGGAGTCTCTAGAGGTGCAAAGGAACCCGGAAATTTCCGAGACGGCTGCTGCCATGGTACCTCGGGTGCTATGGCCGTCAGCGCTTGATGTTTCAGCAGCATACTCACACTTACTTGATAACTTCAAGGCGTGTCGCGACAAACCAGAGCTATATATGACCTATGGCAAAGCCATGGCCCATCTTTGCATCCAGTCAGTGAAAATCGATGAAGCCCTCATCAGGGGAGAGCGTGGGTGTTGGGATTCCTTGGAAGGCCGTAGCCGTTTCATTTGCGATGCATTCAAGGCTGGCCGTCATGCTTGGGAGCAGTTTCGGGATGTGAAGGCAAAATACGCTCGATCAGATCCTAGAAAGGCGAAGTACGCTGAACTGAGGCATAAGGCCGACGTACGCACTGCCCTTAGAACGATGGTTGCTCACGGACGGGGCGAGCATCTTTCACGTCCGGATGATGAAGAATTGATATGGTATGGTAACTTGCGATGGTGGCACGATGAGGGGCTCGCCCCCAGCTGTGAAGAATTTGACTGGTTGGTTGACTACGTGACGTTCCAAGTAGACGATGAAACAAAAGGTGATGCTCTGCTCGCTCTGAGCACCATGCCCGGCCTAGGAAGCTCCGCAAAGCAAGAATCATACGTCACGACCCTCATCCATTGTATGGGTCGTGCCGAACATCCTCGTGTTCGGTATGCTGCGCTTAGAGTTGTTCTCGACGCTCGCGCAGAACTGGCTCGGCTCGCCAATGACTTCGCCGCACCACTGTTGGATAAGCTTTCTCGCGCTCTTCTAACTGCTGTAGATCCGAACAACGGCTGGACAATCCGTGCAAGTGGCTCAAACCCCTCATTCCATTATGATCGAGATCGTTGCTACTTCCGACTCATCTTTGCTTTGGCAAAGGATGAGGAGTGGTGTGTCCGCCTCATCCGTGATGGGCATGTCATGCGATGCATTTCTCTAGTCGACGACGTCCTCGAGAATCCGAGGTCTAGCCACAACTTCTACCTCTCTGGGATTTTCCTGCATATCGTTTCCTCGGGCGGTGATTCCCCCTCTACATTTCTTGGCATGGACAGGTGGCGGATGCTCGTGAAGCAAGCATGGAATGGATTGAGCTTTGTTGTGAAAGAGGACATGCACAGATGCCTCGAGGTACTCCCAGCCCTCGTGAATGCGACGAAGGGGAATTTTCAAGGCCGGAGTCATGGAGAGCAGAAACCAGAACAGCCAGGCCAGAGCAATGGGGAGCCGACCTCGGGGTTGCCAGACCGAAGGGATGGAGAACGAGAGTTGGAGGATCTCATAGTGGATGTGAAATTGGTTTTGAAGAAATTGACGGAGGGACGGGAAACGCCTGGCCAGGAAGATGCATTAGATGGCGCATTAGAAGCTGCGCGGGACTTGTTGAAATATTTCGGACGACTTGATCCCTCGCACTACGCATCCGACGTTTCACTTTCATAACTGATTGCGACGCGATAACGATTACCTGACATTCATATATAGTTGTACCTACGAGTCGAGAACCTTTGCGTGTTTGCAAAGGGTTCCCTGCCTATACCATTCCGTTTTCGCCGCCTTCACTATTGGAATTCCAACAGGGCTTGTACCAGTGTTCATCTACCACCGAGCACCCGAACCCCAGGTCATGAACAGAAATGTACATGCTTAAGACGATGGTTGACCCTGTATGATACTGGGAATGTCATAGGATATGATGGGCTTAAGTTCCGACGTCAACATAATGCCCTGGCGAGGTTCCACAAAACATGATCCATGGGTTTATATACATTGGGGATTGGGGTGTCTCCTTGAGCCCTGAGCTCCTGATATGTTATATATATTGTGGTCCTGGAGGCACTAAATATAAAATCAGTCCTCTGAATCCGAAACGCATGTCCCCAATTCAGGGTATTGGCGTGCGCCTAATACAAAGGAACGACTGTCTTCCTTCAATTGGTCTTTCTGCGGCGTGCAGGAGAGACATAGGAGGATATTGGCAATGCTTGATAATGTCCGCATTTCAAACTGGATAGTTCAACATGCACAATGTTCTTGTTAACGGGGGGAATGATCCATTGGGGTGGCGAGGCTCAAACGAGCTGGGTTGGGCGCGATCATCCTGATACAAAAAGTGGAGCACAAGTTGCACTGAAAGAGAAGAACGCATGACAATACGCTTGCTGGCCGAAGCGGAGGCACTAGCTGAGCGCTGAATGGTCTTCACATGGAAGATCATATCCTCAGCAAGAACGCAGTGGTCTCAATGTTGACCAAGCAATCACATACTATCGCGTCTCCCATGGACTGCCCAATCACCAGAGTGGGCAGATGCGGAAGCCGTTACATACCAGTGGTTCGCTGCAGGCTACTAAGCAGTAGTCTGTACAGAAAAATTGATCGAACAGACCGACTGAAAACCAACACCGACGGCACGAATGAGAGTCTGACTCGTCCAGACAACTTGTACTCGCATCGAGGTCGATGATCCTATGCTCTTATAATAAATATTTGAAGTTGCATACGTGCGTCCTGGGATGAAATCATGGTATCATAAGTAGAATTTAGCGAGCCTCACTACACATACAATCATTTCAGGGGTCCTAATTATATGGTTCTCGATGACGAAGAGCTGTCAGCTTTCACTGCAAAATCATTATCACCTTTTCACCTATTTCAGCCGGGCAACTGATGAATGCGCACTATTCATTCAAAAGTGAGATAAGTAGAACGGCTGAAAAAGGTAGGGGGGGGGGGCGAAAAAAAAGTTGTACAAGTAGACACTTATAGCACCTTCGTCAAAGCGCGAACAATCCTACTTCAAATGACGGCTCATTGCAATGAGGGGGACAGATTTGACGAGGGGAAAGCAGCGGAAATTCTGTTGAAACATGTAAATAGAGAAAGTAACAATAAAGGATACTTACAGAGCAGCGCGCGCCCATCCTTCAAGGTAACAAAATTCTCACATGTTGTGTAGAAGAACGAAAAAACTTCAAGATGATGCATCGAATGATCATCATTCAAGTTGATTATCGTAAGAATTAGGTCACCTATTATGGCTTAGCACTAGCTTGAAGATGCCTTCCCCGGGCGGATACGCACACTAACCGCGGAAGAACATCAACCACCTTCCGCCCCGCAGCAAGTGCATTCGCAACATCACGCGAAAGCTTTTGATTCCGCTCGCGGTTCATTGTATGGTGCACGTCTTCCGTATCCTCATCCAACAACGCACGCGGTCGCTTCACAGCAGCAGAGCGGAGTTCTCGGCGGTGTGTAGTAAGTGGCGGACCATGGGTATCCGCAGAGATATCGAAAGATGAACTCGAGCCAACTGCCTTTGTATCTTGCACCATAGATAAAGATCGTTCAGCTTTAGCCCGCAGCCTCCTCGCTCGTCTGGCCGCATAGTGGGGATCGACCATGTCCGGGCGAGCCAGACACAATTTCTCAGCTATTTCTCGTTGTTTGCGTCGCTCTTCCAAGCGGGATGCTGATGATTTTGCCGAAACGACAAAAGGTCCGATCGGCTGTGAAATCTTTGAGGACGAGGCAACTGGTGAAAGAGGGATGGTTGGTCGTGAAATCTTGGAGGTCGAAGCGAAGCTGTTACTTGGAGTAATACCTGATAAAAGAGGGATAGTTGGGGCCGGCGCGAGGGCACGAGGCGAGTTCAGCGTGACGAGGGCGGAAGGGGAGGATATTGCAGATCTGCTGTGATGGTTGGCAGCTGGGGGTTGAAGAGGAGATATGATTGATGGGGCGGACCGATTGGGCGCAAGGCCGCCTGACCGAAGTGGGTGACGACGCTGCTGGCGCTCACAAGATGGTGATACGGGCACTATTTCATCTGCCACATGGAATGGATCTGGCGATGGGGCCCTAGACCTATAACGCGGATACGCTGCGCTCTCACTACCGCGGCCATTAGTAGTTATGGACTCTTCGGTCCTTCTACGTCCTCGGGTAGAAATGAGAGAAGGGGCGTGAACCACACCACCGTTTTCTGTCTCAGGGACATCGGTAGCATATCCTTCAAGTCTCCGACGTTTTCTCCTATGCCCACTGGTTTGTTGACTCTGACTCTGACTTTGGCTTTGATGATGAGAAGCAGGCGAAGACGACTGATGATGAGAAAGTTCGTGATTGGAAATGCTTTCAAATGGCTGAGCATCCGGCGATCGCTGCAAAAAGGCTTTCTGTAGGCATCTTTGAGGGCTTCTCTGATCATCACAGAACTCTGGAGTCACATCTTCGCGCACACGAATCGGGGAGATCCTCGTTTCATACAGCTTCAAAGAGTTATCACCAGGTGACTCAGGGGGCGATAGGATCCCTGCCTCGGACATTTCTATATCCTCAAACGATGCAAATGGTGATGTGCAAGCGCTCATAGACATATCTGAGAGTGCAGGGGTCAGTGGGTTATCTTCGCCAACTTCATCGAGGACAATGAAAGCTGGCGGCGCGGGGTGGATGTATGGGTGAATTTGACCACATGAGTCAGATATCCGCGGAACAGGGCTTGGCGAGGAATTTCTGATAGCAGGAGGAAAGGAAGGTGAAAGCGAGAATTCTCTTTCTCTTTCCTTGCCTTTCCCCTTGGAAACTAGCGGGCGTAGGACGGGTGACGACACCGGTGTGGGGAGGCTGCGATGGATGGAGAGTGGGATAACTGGGACAGGCATCGTATCATTGGTCTGTTCGGACACTGGGCCCCCAACGCCACTGTCCGCAGCTTGCACGGAATCAAAACTTTCGACATCGATAATTTGCACCCTTTCACATAAACTCTGCGACGGACTCGAAGATGGACAGCTTTGAAGCGACAGCTGCTCACTGAGACCCTCCGCAAAGAACTTGTGCGCAGTCCTAGCATGCGCATCAGACCCCTCGTCGTCGCTCGAGTCATCCGAGTCTTCATTATAGCGCTTCGCCTGCACGGGAGTGTTGCCCACCGCATTTGAGGTCTCCTGGGCAGAATCATCCCGGGCCAATAACAGGGCCGAATCTCCATGCTGAGAACGTGGACGCGGTAGACGGCCAAGCACCTGATCAATAATCCCCCTCTCCCGCGGTCCTAACCACCCACGAAGCACATCCAGCCGTCGTCGCATACTTCCGTCATCTGCCCACTTCTGTGCTTCCAGTTCGGCGGAGTCACCAATGAGGTTTTTCATTGCCGAGTCTGTATCGACGAGGTCGAGAGAAGCAAGATCGAGGGCACAGGGATGGTTAATTTCTGACGAGTTCAACTCGCTAGGAATGAGTTCCGCGGGCATTGGCATTGGGGGCGCCAGACAGTCTTTAAACATTCTTCTCATGGCAGTCCAATCGAGCCCGCCAAGAGCAGGTATAAGCGTGTTCGGAACCACCCGATGCGGGCGAAAGAGGGAAACCAGGTTGAGCAACTCTAGTGGAGGTGAATGACGTTCCAGAGGTACAAGCTATGAGAGATCCCATATCAGTGTCTGAAACTTAAATCCTGATAACGGAGAGGAAGGGAGAGAAATATAGTGGTACACTGACCAAGCGATCGACATTTTCTCCCCTCGCAAGACGCCTTCGTACATCGATGCGATAGGACTCCCACTGTGCACAGCCCATAGCCACGGGATTAACATACACGACCTTTTTGCCCTCCTTGCTCCGCGGCGCTGTTTCATCCTTGAAGTTGAAGCTGTTACGATTTCATTTGGTGGATGAGCAAGTTATGCCACACGTGAACCGCAGGCAACAATGAATTAGAAATACGCCATTGGTGAGTGAAGTCGACAAATGGAGACCGGAATAACGCTACCTAGGCACATCTACGAAACTACACCGCTCGAACCGTTCACAGGCGTGAAAGCGGGTGCTTGTCGCATCGCGTGTGACGATACCACGAAGAAAGGTGTCTACGAGGTGTGTGTAGACCGCGTGTTTATACCGGTCCACGTGAATCTGAGGACAAGCAGATACGTCAGTCAAATGGAACCTTATATACGATGAATGGCAGAAGCGAAATGAAATGGGCAATGTACAGAAGGACCACTGCCATAACAAAGCAGTATAAGCACGGAAACGGCCTATATGTGCTGTGGCGAGGGACAGTTTGCAAGCCAAGCCGCAAAGGCAAGGATCGAGTAATTAAGTCGCACGAAACATGCTAAAGATTAGCAATGATGATTTATGGTCGAAGATGATAGATAACTGCAGAAAAGTGAACGTTTACCTACATTACACTGAAATGCTTGTGCGATCCCCTTTAATACATCCTCGTATCCCCAAGTCCACGCGTTTACGAAGAAATAAGTGTCGCTATCAAATAGAGCAATGAGCTCCACCAGGCCTTTGACCGCGTTGTCCTGTCATTCACATGCATGAACATTGGTCCTGGCAGAACAATGTTCGGGATCGTCACCTTCGTGGGGACAACGGTTCCCCTCAATAAGCACGCTGTATCCAAATAAATTGCATTTAATGTTTTCGTCAAGCTTCCTGGTTGGTCACCCCGCGCGATGAGAACGCGGAGATCTTCCCCTGCATATGGAATGTATGGTTGGAGGAACGGATTTCGAGATAAAGAGGTCAGAAACCAGGGCTCAGCGCGTAGGTCACCTGTATGAAGAACGGTGCCACGGGGACCGTCAATCAGGAACCTATCAACGATGGATGAGCGGCAGGAATGAATGGAGGAGGAGAAGCGCACATGACGGCACCTGGACAGTGATTGGCATCGATGAGCGTGATGGTCACGGTCTCTGTCGGCGATAGCTCGAATTCAGTTGGAGTATTCAGTGGAACCGTGTGCTTCATGTCAAGGCATCAGGTGAGGAGGCATGGACGAAGAGATCGCATTCACCAGTAAGTCCCTCTTTAATGCACCAGCCTCGACCTTCAAATGGGCAAACGTCCTCGTGCCGGCTTCACCTGCATCTTTCTTTGAACGCTCCAGATATATCTCGTGACGCAATAACATCTCCTTTGCGTCGGGCGAACATACTACGCGGGCAGCAAATGATTTTGACGATAGTCCGAGAATGTGGTCGGCGTGAGTATGTGTGAGGAGATGTAATGGTGGGGTGTTATAGGGAGCTGGAAGATGATCTGTGCATGTAAAACAGTCAACGCGGATGGGGTAAGGGAGTGCAAAGGAGGAGTAGGGTGTTCCTTGGGGCATTGCTACGTGTCGACGATGGGTGGATGAGAAAGAAGAAAATGAGGAAACATCTAGGCAAGAGTTGCCCGACGGTGTATTCACACTAGGATCGAGTCAGACAGTGTCACAATGGCAGCTGTGAAAGCATAATACCAAAAAACGCGGTTCCATCGTGATCAATCACGTGCCACGCGACGTACGTTATGTCAGCACGACGCAGATGCCTTGGACGTTGAGCTACAGAACCCGAGCCACTGGGCTAGCGCTGAAGCCTCTATGACAAAAGGGTATAACCAAGAAGATCTACTATGTATTGCAATACTCAAAGTCTTCGATGAAGTTTCCGAATGCCCGCGCACCCCATTCGAATCCTTATCCGAGATCTGGAGATGCGGCGGGTCCGAATTCAAATTGCTACCGGGATGTTTACGTTAGTATGATACAACGTGTCAATAGACACACCGAAGACACGTGGCTGTGGTCCGTGGTATACTGCCATTAACATCGTCGGGGGCTCCACAACGGATCTCAGCAATTTGCCGCAAGGCTTGTCCTATTTCTTCCCTCGAATCAATCTCTTCCCTACGTTGCATCCCCTTCCCTCTGGCCGTCATAACTCGCGATGGCATTGTCTCGTTCAGCTCGAATCACGCTGTTGCTTGTCATCGATATCCTATTTTTCTTCTTGGAGCTCATTGTCGGTGAGCCACCTCTTCAGCAGGATTAATTTTGATCAATTATTTACGTGTTAACAGGCTACGTTGTCGGCTCTCTTGCTCTGGTCGCCGATAGCTTCCACATGCTCAAGTGAGTCCGAATCACGGAGTCTACGATGGCATCATTTTAGTGACCGTGATGTTGCCAGTGATGTCATGAGTTTAGTCGTCGCGTTATATGCCATCAAGGTTGGACCAGACTTGATCTTTTACTCAGTGTTTCGTTTGGTGACCGTGATTTATATCATAGCTGACGAAAAAGACCACCAATCATTCTCGTTACTCCTATGGCTGGCAAAGGGCTGAGATCCTTGCAGCTTTAGTCAACGGTGTATTCCTTCTTGCACTCTGTTTATCCATCGCTTTGGAGGCAATCCAGCGTTTCTTCAGTTCCCCAGGTCAGTCCAATAAGGCTCTTTGTAATTGCCTTGACGAATGCCCTGCTATCAAGATGTCTCTGAACCAATGCTAGTGGTCATAGTAGGATCTTGCGGTCTTGCCTCGAACATTTTCGGACTGCTCTTGTTCCATGGTACTGTCGCATTTTTTACTCCTACTTCAGTTTATTTATCGTCCGTGTTTCAGAGCACGGTCACTCTCATTCACATGGCCACTCTCACGGCGACAAGGATAACGGCCCGATACCTCATTCTGATGGAATACCCGCTGTCACTGACAATATGCCCATGCAGAGCATACCAGTTCGAGGTCGTACGGGATCTTACTCTTCCATGTACGGACACCCAGCCGCCACTCGAGCTGCAGTTACACAAGCTGCACAGGACATGGCCACAGCTTCTCCAACTCAACACCGACGGAGCACTTCGAGGTCGTCACGCTCGATACAAGTGGAGCTCCGTGGATCGCTAGAAGCAAACGTCACCGAGACTCCTAACCTTGATTACGAGCAACAGAAAATCGAACCCTCCATGGTGTCGCCATCGCCAAATGGTCACAGTCATGGCCATTCTCATGGGTCGATGAATATGCGCGCTCTAGTGCTTCACGTCATGGGTGACGCTCTCGGGAACATCGGTGTCATTGTTACAGGTCTCGTCATCTGGCTCACCACCTGGAGTGGTCGGTTCTACCTCGACCCTGCAACCAGCCTCGTCATTACTGTCATCATTTTCACCTCTGCATTGCCCCTAGGTATATCCCTCTAGCTTAATTCGCGACCAAACCCACTCATTCACTTCATCAGTCCGGAGCGCATCATTCATCTTACTCCAAGGAGTCCCGCCAAACGTATCACTCGAAGACGTTCGTCAATCCATTCTGAATGTGGACGGCGTCCTAAGCGTACATGAGCTTCATATCTGGCAACTCTCAGAGTCCAAGATCGTCGCGTCCGTACACGTCATGGTCTCAAGGAACCACGACTTCATGCCCGTCGCCGCGAACATACGCAAGACTTTACATCTCAACGGCATTCATTCCAGCACTGTCCAACCGGAATACCATCCTAGTCCTTCGGTGATCGGCGAGGATGATCTGAAGGTATGCCACGCGTGTATTGTTGGTCGGTTCACACTGAGAGAAGTGCAGTCATCCAGTGATTCACCTTGCTTGATTCTCTGCCCCAAAGACCAACATTGCGATCCCCTGGAGAACTATTGTTGTCGTAAGGACCCCCAGATATCTATCATGCATTCCTTTACTGATTTCTTGCTCAGCGCCGTCACTACCACCACCTGTTTAAACATAGTAGAACTTGAATACCTTACTGAACCACAGCATCATAGATCTCACCATATTTCAGGTAGATTGCGTAAATAGACAACTATTGAGAATACCTATTGTCCTTGTTGTGATACAGTTACCTTTTTCTCTTCAAACAGTTTCACCCCTTTCACTTCCCCGACATCGCCCTTACCTACGGTTGCGAAATAGATAGTCCGTTCTCCCTCAGGAACACCCAATGCATCCAACAGGTTGCGCGCTGCCTCGGGAATGAATGGTTGCAAGCATACGCCGGTGACCCGAAGAATTTCGAGCGAGAGGAGGTACGATGCCTGGGCCACAGCGGGCGGATTATGTGGCGACCAAGGCGCGGTGTGCGTTAACGCGCCGTTCGCCTGTGAAGCCCGTCAGCAAGGTTAGACGTGGAATGAATAAGCGTGCATACCTCCTTGAGGACCAGTATGATAGCATCGAGCGCCTCTCCCACCTCAAATTTCTCCATACAACGTTCTACTCTCTCCTTCAGAGTACGTAGCGACGAAAGAACGTCGGCGTTGGGGCCATCTAGGGACTGATCCAGGAGCTGGGCAAATGCGAGTCGGGGCGCAGAGGCTACGCGTTTCTTTATCGTTTTGGAGGTGATGCGCAAGAAGAAGTTACCGAGCAAGCTGCGGATCTCGTCTGCATGCTTCTCTAGTTGTTCAGGAGACCAGTCTTATAAATAAAATAAAGCGGCTCATTCATAAATGTGCGACGGAACAAATGAGTGGCCATACCGACATCATCTTTGAAACGACCGCCGACGCGTGCCATGTAGAAACGCACGGCATCGACACCCCATAGTTCCATTGCGTCAAATGGATCTGCTACATTCCCTATGGATTTCGACATCTTGCGCTGTTGCGCTGTCCAGTGCGCATGCGCAAGAAGGGTAAGCGAGAGCGGTTTTCCCATGGCAAGGAGCATGGCAGGTAAGTACAGCGCATGGAAACTTGGATTCCCTTCATCAGGTATCGATGAAATCCGAGACGTGTTGGGACGTACCGGACAATATCCTTCCCAATGACCTGAATATTTGGAGGCCACGGCGATCCTTGCCGCTCGGCGGGAAATCCAACACCAGTGAGATACACCGTCAGTGCGTCAAACCATACATACATTGTATGCGACGGGTCACCCGGAACGGGAATTCCCCAGCTAAGTCTCTCCCGCGGTCGTGAAATGGACAGGTCCTCAAGGGGTTCATTCTTCAGAGTCTGTATCAGCCTTTCTCTATGAGCATGTGGGTATATCGAGTTCGGGTTGGTGGTGTAGTAGTCCAGTAATCGTTCCCGGAAGCAAGAGAGACGGAATTTGTAGTTCGACTCGCTGGACCATTCGACGGCAGAGCCTGTTTCGATGGAGATGGGCGTTGGAGAGGAGGGCGGATGGGTAACCTGGTTATCTGTGTAAAAACACTCGTCCGAGATGGAGTACCACCCAGAATATGTACCCTTGTAGATGAGATCCTGTGCGGCGAGATTGCGCTACGCGGTGTGAGCCCAGAACGCCTGGCTACAAAGGATGTACACACCCAGACATGTTCAACAGCCTCTCGATGTCGCGCTTCCGTTGTGCGCAAAAATATCGTATTGCTGACATTAGCACGAGCACTGAGTTTCTGTAGCACATTCTGCGTTAACGAGTGTAAGAAGAAAAGAGCGCTCGACACACACGAAACTGCTCGCTTAAAGCATCACATAATAAAGAAGGCTCTACTCCGCGGTCCTTGGCAGCCTTTTGGATTTTCAAGCCATGTTCGTCCGTTCCCGCCAAAAAGTGCACCGGACCATTTGATTCCGAGATGCGCGCGAAGCGAGCGAAGATATCAGCAATGACAAGGGAGTATAGGTGACCAATATGCGGAACTGGGACACATTAGTGAAAAAGTATGATGGGGGAAACGGGTGAAAAACCTGCGTTGGGATAGAATATGGGGGTAGTGATATAGAATGGCTTGCTTGTGGAAGTATCAGTGACCGTAGAACGGAGTCGATACAGAGCTGGTATTCGTGGTCTACATGAAACGT
This sequence comes from Rhizopogon salebrosus TDB-379, assembly GCA_029603245.1. Taxonomy (NCBI): domain Eukaryota; kingdom Fungi; phylum Basidiomycota; class Agaricomycetes; order Boletales; family Rhizopogonaceae; genus Rhizopogon; species Rhizopogon salebrosus. The sequence goes on along the minus strand of MU837050.1, from coordinate 45,848 downwards.
GAATGTGAGCCTTCGTTGGGATCCGTCGACAGAATAACATTCAAGGAGCACGAGCGGTGCGTCGAGTGAATCGGGATTCGGGACGCGCTGGCGTTATTTTGTCTTGTTGAAAGTTACAGCTGTTTCCAAGAATAATGAGATTTGTCATTTTTTTTGGACCCCGCTGCGAATGCTTCCTATTTGGGATATACCTTTAGAACGCGTCGTTTACTTGCAATCTACACCGCTGCTATTGTAACTTGCTTTAT
>MU837049.1:158982-169943 GCA_029603245.1 Rhizopogon salebrosus TDB-379 | reverse complement strand
TACCTTCCTCGTCATCTTCTGTCCTCTTTCGCTTGCCTTTCCTATCAACTTTAGGATAATCTGGGTTCTCGAAAAGATAATGGAGAACAAGCTCTAGGACGTTTTGTCCGACGTAATCTGGATGATGGATAAACTGTTCGACAAGCCGGAGAATATGTGCGGGCTGTACGTCTGGAACGATCTCAAGCACGCGAGCTACATATGCATCAGTGGGATCAGCGGCTGGCGCTGGGGGTTCGGGAAGCTGTGGGGGTTGTGGGGGTGGCACGGGTGGAAGCACCGGGGGAAGAACCTGTGCCGGAGGGTTTTCTAGTTCTTGGTTCCGTACATGCATCTCTTGCACCCCCGAATACTCATCGTCTGGATAAAACAATGGGGTAGCAGCGACTCTAGCATTCTGAGATGATCCGGCAGACGGGGCAGTGGACTGAAGCAAATGAGCGGGTGTTCCAAAGACTGGCACGTTAGGGAGACTTGGTCCTGGATTTGCCCGGGATATCTCTTGGGCATGGTTTACTGGCCGTTTCCTCTTTGGCGAAACTAGTATAAACGCGGATTCACTGTCAGAGTCAGATATTTCAATAATTTCTCCTACTGTCCACCGCCTTGGTGGTGGCACCGCCGCCCTTGTCTTGTGTGGCACGGGCTGACGACTGTGACTACGAGTTATTCTGGATACCACAGGAAGTGGTTCAGGGGACGAAGGAATGTCAATGACCTCCATGACAGCTTCGGAACGACAAGCCAGGCGCCAGGTTTGTATTTGCAGTTAATTTTGAGGTAAATCGCGTACATATCGAAAAAGGAAACAAACACTTGTAAATCCAGTCAATACCAAGTACTTCCAAGTCGTTTGACGGCCCTGTCTACAGTAGTGAGCACAGGATTCTTAATAGACGCAGCTCTAAACCACAACCAAATTTGCGCCACGAGGATCGCGAGGAGTACTCATTTACTGATCACGCTGAGCCACAGCAAGCTGGGAAGTACTGGGCAGTGCCAGTCTCGCTTAGGAACATGACACTCATGTGACATGTCAGGTGCGTCGTATTTGCACAAAGAAGACGTTTGCATGTGCATCATGAGACAAGATGGTACATATGTGATTGAAGAAGACGGGTTCGTGGGCACAGGACTTGGCAGTGAAAGGCCAGCACAACAAATTCATTCTTGGAGCGAACATGGAGTACTACGTTGAGCAAGCCAAGACAGACGCCATAATATGCGCGGAGAGTGTATGATTGATAACAGTATATTTTCACTTGAATGCGGATAGAGAGGGCCATCATATCACTTGTTGCATCGCGAGTAAAGGCCAAAGGAACCATACGAACCTTAGACTATGATCGCTTTGGCAAGAACTTAGAACTGGTCTCCTGTGCTTGCATGCCCAGACCCAAGAACACACCACAAGCGTCGCTACAAACCATGCGGTTTCATTATGAAATTGCTGTCTCGCATCCTGGATGTTCCAGATGGTGAAGCACCGCTTGCGTGGCCATTGCAGTCCTGATGGCAGTCTACTGCAACTGGCAAGTATTTTAGAATTGGCCTTGATAGAATTAGATAGCCAGCTCGGGCACCAACCTATCGGATGTGATCTTATCACCGTCCTCGTATAGCCTACACAGCGTCACCCAATAAATGCAAGCATGCTCCCGTCAATTGGCGACCGATATCCTCATCTGCACGATAATCCATGCACGATAATCTACAGTATTATGAATGATATCAGCGATAAGCCAATCAGCACTGCCGACTCTACCTCAACTATAGCGACCTACACAACACGACACAACTCAGGAAGTAACAACAGTACGACACTGCTCAAACGGATGTAGGTACAGCCGCATCATCTGTGTCCTATGCTCTACAGCAGCGTCCCAGGTCTTGGAAAGCTTTGGATCTCGACTGCACCACTGCTGCTGATCCAAGAACACGGGTCGGAAGCGTCTGCGCACAGGGGGCTCAGGAGCTTCCACTGGCTGTTCGTCCACTTCCATTGCCTCTGGCTCCTCAGCGGGCCTAGAAGTATGGGTACGTGTTCGTCGTGGAGTGGAAGGACCAGGCAGTGGAGAATGGGCGCCACCGATGGACTTCTGCCGCTCATGCCGTGGTGTAGAAACTCCCTTCATCGCCAGTTCGAATGCTGCTGTGGAAGATGTGGCTCCTTGTGACGCCGTCACGCGTTTGGTGGGTGAAACGCTCGGGCCTGGTTTGGAAGGTGACTGGACGCGACGTTTTTTACTCGGGGTTTCAGGGAATGGAATATCGTCGGAATCATCGAGAATGTCATTTGAGAAGACGACAGCACGCTTGAGTGTAAGGGGTTTAACTGGCGTGCGATCAAGCAGTTTGCTTTTCATGGCAGATTTGGATGGGGACTTCTGTGGCGATGCAGGGGGGCGGGTGCGAAGTTTCGAAGATGTATTGGAAGGATTAATTTTTTGCAGTTGGGATTTGACGCGATCGGCGACTGCATCACATTCCTTGTCAAGGGCCTTTACGATGGACTTCAGCGCAGGCAGCGGGACGCCATGGGCTTCACACAACGATTTTTCTCGTACCGCCTGAACCTATAGAAACAGCTTGAGCAAAGGAATCTTGCAAGAATATATGACGCAGACCTCCATGATCTGACATATCCAGTAAAATATAGCACAAGTCACCGTGCTAGCACGAGGATGCGTAGAAAACGATTCATTCTTGTTGACTCTAATTTCCGCTTCGCGCATCCACCCCAAGGCTGCATCAGCCGGCGTTATACCGTATGTGCTAATGAGTGATCTGTAATTCAGACCCCTCGTGTGCTGCCTTCCCGTGGGGCCAAGAGCTTGCCGCACGGTATTCAAGGCCTTCGTAAAATCATTCTGGCTGATGCAAGCACTCGCGACCGCGGCTTTTTGTGACACTTCGTTGTTATTTAGTCTGTGAACGACTATCAAAACATTGGAAGCCGATACTTGGCAAACGACATACTCTTCTGATGCGAGGTACGCGCAGATGCCTGGGAGAGCATTATGGTGGGCGACGTGAAATCCAGAGCCAGGGCCTGTTTTGACCTTCGCAAGTCGTAGAATGGCCTGTGCCTTCTCGTACGTCTCGCCTGAACACAGTTTTGCTAGGCTCTCTCTTTCGAGTGCTGCCGCCATCGGGGTGTTGTCAAGAGAGGAGAGTCTTCAGACGCGAACGTGACAACTGACGCGTGACACGTGGCACATGACATTGTGCGGCCGAATCCGGGAATTAACGTACAACAAGGGGCCAAGGCCAAGGCGCAAGCTGTAGCAAAGGCGGTGCAAACCATCAAAACGCGGAACCAACCTGTCCGCGAACCACCAAAGAAACCCAGAAAAGAACTTTACAACGACACACCATCCTTGGTGGACTTCTTGGGCCTGTAGAGTCGTATATAAGCGGCGCCTTTTCATTTTTCAATAATTCATTCCCACCGCCCTTGATCACTTGCACACGATGCGTATTCCTCTTATCACAAGTCCTCGATATCAAAACATAGGTCGCCGAAAGGGTGGTGGCGGTGGCAAAGGTGGCGGCAGTAGCGGTGGAAAGAGTGGTACTGGGACCGGCAGTAGCGGCGAAGGTAGTACTGGGAGCAGCGGCGGTAAGTCGGGTGGTTGAATTATCATTATCAGGATTGAAGATCTTTCTAGGCAAGACTTCCGTACCGGTCGGGGGGAGCTCCCCCAGCGGTAAAAGCAGCGCTACAGCATACGGCAGTGGGGGCGGGAAATCTTTGACCATCCCCACTGGACAGCTTTTTGCTGGGCGAAGCGCTGGAGGCGCTTCAAGAAGTCAGGTGTACGGTACAAGGTTCGCTAACACATTTTTGTGAATGCTCGAAAGCAACTCAGGGGTTATCCAGAATGTATGGTAGCGGATACCCCGGGTACTATGGCCCTGGTGTAGCTGGTCGAGGATTTCCATTTTGGTTCTGGCCAGTCATTTGGGGCGGAAGTTCAGGCGCCGGGGGGGACTACCTCTATGATAATGAAGTAACAATATTGCCTTCTCGCACCAGAAGTTAACTGACGCCCATATCTACAGTATGGCGATTCCTTCAACACCAGTAGATTGGGGGGCTCGATGGCGGAGGCAACCTTCGCTTCAAATAGCACGGGGACGACTTTCCATCTGCTATCGGACAACAGCACGGTTGCATCCTTGATCAGTTCTGTCGACGCAAATTGTTCCTCGCATCTGGCTTCCTCAAGTTCAACATCTCCATCTGCGTTCAATGCATCTAATCCAGGAGCACCTCAACCAGAACAAGCTATCCAATACTACCGCTCTTCCAGCGTCGTACTCACTTTGGATGGCTACAACAACTCTGCTACATTCAGTAGCAATCCGAATACTACCGCAGATTCGCCATTACCTTCTGGGATCGACACCACTCTTTTGGACTGCTTAAATTATACCATTGGTCAGGCTGCTCCATTGATCGACGGTGCCAGCTCGCGGTTCGCTTCGCCACCATGCCTTGGTCTCGTCAGCTTTGTTTGGATATTGTGGCTTTTGGCGCACTATGCTTGATTCTACCAGATCGACCAGTATCACACCGCGATGGACTCGTCGCTTCTTCTTTCACAATACACGCATCGCCTAATTTTTCAAGTGTTTAACTCACTCCTGTGGGTCACCCTGTTCGTAACTTATGACCACTGTATCTATACGATTGTTTATTCATAGATGCATACATGACTTTTAGCTTACGTCCAAAGCCTATTTCCTCACTATATTCACGCTGTATTCGTTAGTAATGACACTTCTGGACCATGATTACTCCGAGTAAGATTCCACTACCCAGTCGCTGTTCGCTGCAAGGAAGCGTTTCAACAGGTTACAGGGGATTTTCCCATCGCCTTCCAAATGGAGAACAAGGAGATTTCAGCCACCCGGACGATGACGTGAGAGCGAGTAACCTCTTCATGGCAGATGGGAACCTGCGCAGCCATGAGGCACCTCAGAACGGCGATGGCGAGATGTCACATGGCCCAATCTCATGATGGACGTGATACAAAGTTTCAGGATTGACGTTACTAACACTTGGTGTTGCCTGCTTTGATGGCTTGACCAATGATCGTGGGTGCACAAAATTCCACGACTTGGAAGGATGAAGAGTTGAGATCTCTTTTCATGGGGCTCTGTAAACCAGATACTGCGAGGTTAGACCGGGATATGTGCACCCGGAATGCGACGCGGGGACTGAATCCAAGTGACGTTTCGATTTTCGAAGCACAGATGCCCAAAAAAGGAAACGACAAGCTACTGACCGTTTTCGGTACAAACGGGTGTACGAATGAAGAGTTGCTTCTGGGCGGTGATTCAGAGGACCTTGAACACTCGAAGAACCATTATCCAGTCTTATCTCTTTAAAAAATCAGTGATATATTCTGTTCTCGGTGCGTGATCCTCCAGAAATAACGACAAGCGGTGTCGTTGGTCCTGTGCTTCATTACATCCACTCTAGCTTCTAACCTCGGCCGGATTCCTTGCCGGAAGAGCTATAAGGAGCCCAAGACAATAACATCTTTTGTTCCCCCCTCCGAGTCTCTTTTGTTTCCTGCATTTGGGATCTCCCGAACTACTACCGTTCTGCTACTGTATCCATATCATCCTAGACATGCCTGCCATCCGCCTTCCACACCGTCGACGCTCATCCTTAGCGATAGGTATGCTCTGTAATCACTTTTGTTTCATCTCATAGCTCATCGTGATCGACAGCGGCCATAAAGCCAGGTTTCTACGGGATCAACACGACGACTCCTTCGCCACGATCAGTTACTTTCGCACCTAATGTCACGCCAGTCACTTTTACAGAGTCCGACGAGTCCTTGTCATCACCAACACCAGAGCCTTCGTCGCCCACTACCCAGCTCTTCCCTCCTTCAGAGCTCCCCCCTCAAACGACGACCAGAAGACGGGCTCCTCCTGGCAAGCGCCGCTCATTAGGTTATATCCCACGTCCTCCAAATGCGTTCATGCTGTTCCGTGCGGACTTTGTACGTCAGAAGCACGTTCCAGGCTCTATCGAGACCAATCACGGATCGTTATCCAAAATCATTGGTTTGTCCAAATCATTGAGATAGCGTCACGTGATATTAATCTCACATCCAGGCAATTGCTGGAGAGCGCTTCCTCTTGATGAAAAGCGGGTTTGGGAGATAAAGGCAAAACACGCCAAAGCAGAGCACAAAGCACGGTACCCGGAGTATCGTTTCCGCCCAGTTCACAACAAGAATAAGGAAAAGAAAAAGGAGAAGGCTACTCCTACCGCTGAGGATGAGCGCCGCTGCGAAGAGGTTGCTCAGCTCCTTCTCGACGGAATGAAGGGCGAGGAGCTCGCCGCTGCTATCCGCAAGCTCGACGACAACAAGGTTTATGCTCCTGCGCCTCTCTATCCCCCTAGGCGGCCCTCCTCTGTTCCACTTCCGGATTCGCGATTCAATGCCGCTGGCATTGCTATCCCATCGCTACCTTTCTTTGGAGGATCACGTCCTGGGTCTCCTGTCGGGAATATCTCTCGCTCCGCTCGCTACATCCTGGGTCAGCGCAGAGCTTCGAGTGCCCAGCCTACCGTACCCCACTCTTGGGGCATGGCTACGCCTTCCACATTGCAGCGCGATGAGTCTCCTCTTCCTGAGGTAGACACCAGCTTGTTTGAGGCATCGTTCATGAACTCGAACTTCTCTTGTCAAACAACGAATTCGGATTTTGGATTCGTACGTTTTCAATACTTCCTTCTGTCGAACTCGACGCTGACATGAGAGTACAGAGCTTCAATGAGATGTTCTCCTCTTTTCCTCAGCACCCCTCGTCTCAGGATTTGGGTATCGCTCCATTGGACCCGCTTAACGACCTATCTTTAGACGCCAGCGCCATTACCTTCGACCCGAACGACCCCGCGGCCTGGCTGCCGACTGAGTACAATACCTCGCAGTCTTCATCTCCATACAGCGGCTCCCCCGCACCCTCCGACATGTCTCTCCCTATGGCCGCCCCTCAGCCACAGCACGCAGGCAGCCCATGGCAGTGGCAAGACTCATCCTCCCAGCTGCACGACGTTTCTTCCAAGGACGTCGACTCCGTGCTAGGGTTTGACGGGCAGCAGATGGCGGAGCCCCAGCTCGGCGGCTACGCGGCTGGCATCGAGGGCCTGTTCCCACCGTTCGGCACTGTAGATACCCACGGAGCCCCCATCATGGGTTTCGAATACAACTACTGATCGTCTCATCACCCATTGCATCTCTCCATCGCTATCGTCTCATCTCCATTGCCATCGTCACGATCTCTTCATGATCTATCACTGTACGTATAGATATATATATTTTAGTTTTTAATCACCTCGGAAATCGGAACCGTCTTTTATATCTGTTTTATAGCTTTGCTTGCACAGTATCGTTGACTTGTAGCTTTATTATCTGTCGTGTCGGGATCTCCACCCCCTGTAGCCATATATTTTCTATCTTGTGTGCTTGTCGTAGGACGAACAAAAATATTATACCCGTTCCCCAAACCCCAAGCCGATCCTGAAAGACTTGTGAGCTAGTAGCTGTGTTTCTACAAGTAGATCTCCTGGAATTTTGCGAAGTTAGTTCACATACGATCGAAGCGGCTTAATTGGCTATGCGGCTCGGCCGACTACGGGGATCGTGTAATGGTAGTTTTCGGCGTTCGTTCAACACGGATCTTCGACGCAATATTGTTAGGCCAATCAAGTCAGGGGGTACGAGATATAATTGTCTTCCACCCATCACCGAAACCACGCAGCACTAACTTGCGCCCTCATGCTGTGACCGGTTGATCCCCGGGCCGATCACAAAAGTATATTTTTGGGCTACCAAGTTTTGTAGTAAGTGGTCGTGCTTTACCAGTGAATCCCCTCGTTTATACACGTTCTGCGAAGTTCAGTGAACGATCCTCTCTTTTATACACGTTCTGTGGAGTTGATTCCACTAATGATTAGTGACCGGTGATTAGACAAAGCAGCCCATTGGCTACTAGGTAGCAGGCTATGCTCAAACGCTCGACATTTGGCGTTCCTTCAGAGTTTATTCGACACAGATATTCGATTAATTTAGGTAGTTCAGGGTCATGAGATTTGATTTTCTTCCAGAGAGGCTGCGCCGTTGGCATCACCCAAACGACGTTGCCCCAAAATCTGCGCAAGGGCTATGGAATTTCATATCACTGATACACATACATACATACATACATAAATGTGTTAGTGATGATGGCGTAACTACTTGGTCCAATCTCAAACAAAGATAACTTACGTGGTCTATAGTCCTAGTTACAAGTGGATCATCTCTGGGAGCGAAGGGTAAGAGCTAGGCAGGACAAAATAACCATCGCCATCGCCATCATCAGCTTCCCTACTAGTACTCTTCAAGGATTTCGCCGAACGAGGATAAGCCGGTAACTCTTCACTCGGCTCTTGCGCAGAGTCCTCCGTAACCATCTGCTCAACCCAATTCTCTCCGCTACCATAACGGTCTGTGGTGCGGGTATATGATGTAAATGGATAGAGCTTTTCTAGCTCGCGGTTACGATTTTGCCTCGCAATGGTAGATGGAGAGCTACGACGTTCACCTTCGTCGGACATGGACATGAGAGATGATGAGGCGTCCATCATGCAGGACGGGCATGCGCACCTAGACCCAAAATCTGCGAGGCATGCGTCGGGATATTGAATGAACGATGAGTCGGAGGCTACGCTGCTTGGGCGAACGATCCTGCTCCTGTACTTGAGATTCCGTGTTTCATCAGGCGGTGGCCCTGCAGGTGGGGGGAGGTCGAAAGGTGTTACGGAGCACATTTTTCTACTTCGAGACCGCATCACGATATAAAGCAGGATACCTAGAATCGCGACCACTCCGATAGTTCCCCCTGCAATGGCGCCCATCGTTGGAGAATTTGTCCGAGTGTCTGAATTGGCATTAGTTGGCGTTGATGCAGGCCCTGTACTTGAAACCACGACAGTATCGGTTGATGAAGCTGTGGATAGGACAGAGTGGAATGATGTCGTGATAGCCGTAGTAGTTGTGGAAGGAAGGTTGACATGTGCAGTATCAAAAGACACAGATGAAGAACAGTCAGCGCATGGAATTGACGACTTGGATGGGTCGTTACTGCCAGAAGGGTACCCACTGACAGCCGCTGGGCAGTCAGATATATCACCTGTTGAGGTGAGACATGAGGGTGATGGAGATGAGGATGTAATGTGGGCAGTTGACGTAGAGGAAAGCAGTGGAGTATGATATTCAGACTTGGACCTGGTATTCGTTTCGGTGGTTGGAAGCAGCGGGGTGGATGTTATCCGAGAAGTTGGGATACTTGTTGTCTCATGCTTGGTTTCCGTTGTTGTGAGTAGTGGGGTGGATGTTGTCCGAGAAATTGAGTTGACCGGGACTGTGTGATGAGTAGAGTTGGTTGTCATCGACGATAGAAAAGTTGCATCGGGCGTCATTTCTGATTTTAGGGAAGCGGAAGGAGTAAGGCGATTGGTTGCGCTGGATATTGCGCTGGTGGGAGAAATGAGAGGCGATGTCAATGTCAAGGTTGGAAAGGATGTATGTACGGGTGAAGAGGGATCTGGAATGTCCGAAGAGGGAAGCGGGAAGCTTAAAGAGGGAGGCGAGGCGTGTCGCAAGGAAAGTGAGACAAGTGTGCTGTCCACATCATATCGGGGGACATAATCCTCCTTCGACTCTCCAGCTGTAAAGTCCTGCGTCGATCTAGGCTCCGATCCTTTGTGTTCAAAAGATGCGACTGACGCTCCAGTAGACTGCTCTTTCGAGAAGTAGCTACTGTCAGACCTAGACAAATCGCAGTCTACGCAGCCGACAGGGAGGACTTCAGGCTGGAGACCCCTGTTGACTAATAGAAATATGCTCAAGAGGATAATCCGGGGACAAATTTGATACTTACATCCACCCACTATGGTAGGCTGTGATCGCTCTAACGAGCCAAGACTATCCTCGGGTACTGGGCTTACACTCTCGGTCGGAGACCGCTGAGTCTCAGCACGGTCCAACGAATGACGGGAATTGAGTGACATATGATTTCGAAATAAATAATTGAAGGGAGCGTGAGGGGGAGTCATTCTCCCTTGGTCCAAGAAATAAAAAGAGGGCAAGGAAGAACCGTGTCACCGAGATCGACCTTTTTTGTACCACTTGGGTGGGATAAAACAGCTTTTACACTTACGAGTGTGATCCCAACGACGATAGAAATTTTGGCGGTGCCAAAGTGATCGTGAAATCGTGGGACATGAGCTTTGATGTTGATGACCAGTGACCCCGACATTAATGGCCGAAGACGATAGTCACTAAAGCGAGTGCTTCAATACAACATTGTCAGCCACTTTAGGAAAAAAGTTAGAAACTTACTCGTTAATGATTGACCAGGGGCTGTAAAAGCACCAACATTGGTCATGTGTTTCATCATCAGATGAGCGACCCAAAGCCTCGACATAAATAACGCAACTGAAACGAACCGTTCTCGTATACGTACACGTTCAAGTTGGCGTTCACCATCATCAGTTGCCCACTGGCATCGAGGTATCAAACATATCTGTCAAGTCCAGGCCATCAGCCTTAGATGGATTTACCGTCACTTGGGAATAACCTGTATCACTTGAAACACATGATGTACCACGTAACCATGTGTGCCATGTGATACATGACTCATGGCCTAATGATATGCTTGTGGTACACTATGCAACACCGCACCTCCTGTTGTGTCTAATGGGTGGAAGTCGAAATGGATTCAAGTTACTTCGAAGAGCAAACCTGGTGCAAACGGAAAATGCCGGGTAAACCGTGACCTGTCATCACTGAAACTCGAATTTTGCTATCAATTCTTATATTCACCTTATATAAGGAACTTTGTGTTTGCTCTCGTGACGGCATTCTTACTGAGAAGAGAGGGGATGTATG